>PNEQ01069215.1:40160-75804 GCA_003012365.1 Medauroidea extradentata | reverse complement strand
CGGCTCCTTAGTTGGGCATGGTGGGCATGTCGTAAGTACTTGTCTCCGAAACGCAGCTCCAGGGCAGTAACTAATGTCGAGTATTCCAGACGTTGTTGTTCTGGAAGCGACTGGAGTATACTGAGGGCAGGTCCCCTCAGCACAGCTGCAAGGTAGTAGGCTCGTTGCTGGTCAGACCAACCATTTATGGTTGCCACAACCTCGAACTGGTTTTGGTACTCTCGCCATGGAGTCTGACCATCGTAAGGAGCAGGCTTGACAGAAATTCCTTTTCCAATGTTCGATGCAGGCGCACTAACACCAACATGTTGCAGCCCATTTTCTGTCTGGTTGTGAACCATACTATAGCCTGGTTCAAACTCCGTGGTCTTCTCTTCGCCGCCTTCAGGTATTGATTCAGCAATGGCCTTGTCTTCTCCAGTAACAAGATGGCTACCTTCTTGACGCTGACGAAAATCGTGCTATTCCTTCCTTAGATCATTCATTTGCTGTTCCACCTTATCGTTTACGGCCTCTATTTCCTGGTACACCATTTCTTTAACATTGTCAATTTTTGTGTCCACCACTTCGTTCACTTTGTCTACCTTTTCACTTACACTGTCTACAAGATTACTAACATTCTCTACTTGCTTATTTACACTATCAATTTTCTTATCTACATTTTCATTTACACTATCAATTTTCTTATCTACACTATCAATTTTCTTATCTACATTTTCATTTACACCTTCAATTTTCTTATCTACACTATCAATTTTCTTATCTACATTTTCATTTACACTGTCTTTAACTGAATTCATTTGGTCACTTAATTGGCCACTCATTCCCTCAACGAGAGCTTTTAGTGCTTCTATTTCAGTTGACATTCTTCTTGTAATCATTCACATTTACAATGAAAATTAAAATTTATAAAGTGGTTCAATTTAATTAAGTAGCAATTGTGTGCAATTATTTTATTTACAGAATTAATTATTGAATTTACTTTATGTCTCTATCCCACTTCTGACACCAGTGTTACAAGTTTGAGAGCACAAACTTTATATGTGGGCAATTCCCATGAGTTCTTTGAGATAGATGTCTTATAATTGCAAATAAAAGAGTCAAATTAAGTACTGGATTTAATAGCTCACAAAGCTACGAAATACACAAAACAGTAATAAACTAGAACTCTCACAACACAATTAGTTATGCACACAACTACTCCTGTGTCACAGACACGTTAATTAACTTTGACAATTAAAGCTCAAGAAAAGTCTACCATCAATTAATTAAACACTATAAATCACAATAAAATTCAGTCATATATCCAATCAACAGTATTTCTATTAATGAAAATGTACAACCTCATCAGTCCGAAGTGGTGATGGCTCACCATGTGCTGCGCAGCACCCCGAGTGCACCGCTGTCTTCACTCTTGAGGTCTTCTGTTCGACTCCCGTCGCGCACCTCCTCTTCGCCTGTCAGCCCGCCGTAGCAGTCCTCTTGTATCGCCAAACACTGCTCCGAAGGTAGCCCCCTGCCGCCTCACAGTAGACTTTGACTTCACCAAGATGTCTTCACCAGTCTCTCTCCACAGGCGTAGCACCTTCCTCTAGCACTTCCAATAGCGAACTCTCTTCAAATGTGCCGATTCTGTGGTTTTATACTAGCCCAGACAGTCGGGTGTTCCCTGCATTACAGGGATCTAAAATTAGACATTTCATCATGTTTCGGATGTGCTTGTAGTCACGTCGGCCGCCCTCGAAGGGTTAAGACGCAGTTGGGACAGGTATCTATGACGTAGTTTCGGCGGGTTTCCCTCTATGAGCCACCTGGGCTTTGAATCATCGGCCAGCTCTCAAGGTGTTACGAAACAGCTGCCGACCACTGGCCTCCAGCTACATGGCACGCAACAATATTTTCAAATTTCAGCGTTATTATTTAAATACAACTATATCTTGTTTTGTGGTTTAATATGGGTGAACTAGTAGCCTGGAATGTCGTTTTTCACTGTGAATTTTTCCAGTTTGGTTAGTCAGTTGGTTTTAGTGTCACCCTTAAAACGGTAACATGCACATTTTGACTTTAACTAGCCACTACGCAACAACTATGAGAGGGAAAAAAAAGAGCAAAATTTAGTCACATGTTGTGTCTAATATAAGAACAAATATCTGGTAGAATTGTAAAAATAAGAACATAATGATGAAAACTGCTGCAGACTGCGCTATTAAGGGACAAGCCCAGCATTCGTCTGGAGATATTTAGAAAAGTTTGGGAAATGAACATATGGATAGATGGACGTATAATGGAACACGGCATATATCGGATGTGAGTCGGGTGTTTCACCCCTGCACCACTTCACTTGGTTAATTAAGTAAGACTATAGATAAATGGCTGGATATTGTTTCACACATTGATATGATTACTAGGGCCACGATTTTGTCGCGAAAAGATTTTTGCCCCACTTTGTTTCAGTGACTCACGTGCACATCGGCAGTTCTGTTTCAAGGTTATTGGCAGCGTGTCTTTATTCAGACACGTTTCTCATTTGACTGCACCAATCAGAATAAGATTATTGTGACTCTGTACGTCTATAATTTGCCAAGGCCAGTGAGAGTAAAATCATCCAACCACAGACGATGTAGCAGAGCTGCAGGTGTGCACATGACGCATCGAAACCAAATGTTGCAAAAATCTTTTCGCCATAAAATCGCTGCTCTAATGATTACCTATTAAAGTTGGTTCTTCGGGTAAACTTACTGTCTCCACCAATCAACTGTAACTACTGGGTTACGTCAACTAGCGACTGAGGTTAATTATCAGACGTAACTATATAGACTAGATGGAGCTTTTGATTACAACAGTACAGACTATTGCTCTATGACTGACGTCGTACAATCTTGGATTAAGGCCTGAATACAAGGGAGCTTTAATATAAGTATATTGGAACTCAGTTCCAAGCGGCTTACCTCTGTGTACTGTCGCGGTTGGCACGCCAACGGATCTGACGTGAGAACTGGCGTGACCTCCCTGAAGTCCGGCCCTCGGACGACGGAGTTGGTATGCAGGGAAACGATGTCCTAGTCGACCTGGAGGTGACTCAGTTGACGGTCCGATAAACAACAACCTCGGTGTCCCTGCTCCCTCGTCATATATGAGCCTGCTGTGAATAGTGGGGATAACATTCATAGTGTTGTCATAACACCGCTCCGCGGTTGCAGTTCCGCCTGCCTCGTGAGCGCTGCGGTATCCTTAACACTATGCAATGTGATAGAATTATGACCACGGAAATTTCACTAAAAGAATTTTGCCCCTGTTTGTTTCAGTGTTGTATGTGCAGAGCAGCAGCTTTGCTTCATTGTAAATGACAGCGTGTCTTCGTGAAATGACGTCTCTCGTTTGAATGTTCCAATCAGAATTAAGAATACTGCAACACTACGCGTGTGTGATTTGCAGGTTGAACACAAAGACACGTGAGTGCTATAATCTCCAATCACTGAGAACGAAGAAGATCTGCAAATGTGCGCGTAAGACACTGACACAAACTGGCGAAAATTTTCTTTTCGCGAAAAGTTCATGGTTTGTCTGTAACATGACCTCTCTTTGAGCTGAGGCAAGTTTTTTTTCAGTAAATTTTATTCTTTCCACTACTTGTAAGGCTAATGTTGGTGTGTTCATGTTGCAATAAATAACAGTGTGTGAGTGTGTGTATGTGTAAATAGACATACACACCATTATACAGAAAGATAACGAAAAGGATATTTGACTGTAAGCAATCTCAGTTGTTAGAATTTGTAAAAAGGTGCTTTCATTTTCTGTAAGAAGCCTGCCAGTTGCTGAAACTAGCATAGAAAAGAGGGAAGTGTTGAATTCCTCCTTGTCGCTGTGCGATGGCGTCGTTCATCTTTGTCAGCGTCCTCGAGCAGATCTTTTGTCGTTTCTCTTTTACAAACTGGCGTGTTGGTCGCCGAAGTACACATTAGCACTGTGAAATTTATAGTTCTAACTTAATGCCATGTTAACACAAGCATTACTACACATCCCCTTGTTTTCTTCTTTTCCTCCTTGCGAAGTGAATTATTGTGCTCTTCGTACATGGCCGGCGTTACTTTGCAAGAAGCTCATCGTCTTCAAGTGAAGCGTTCCAAAAAAACTGTAAGTGTGCAACTTTGCCAGATATGTGAAATGTCTCGTAACCTATGACTGTTACGAAGCCATTCGCAGCAAAGATCGACCTTTCAATAAATATATTCTACTATGTTTCGGCGGCGACTTAATTTGTGTGGTTTACAATTAATGCAATAATATATTACGAGCGCGTGCTTTTTTAGTCGATTATAAAGCACAGCCTGTTTTTAGTACTGCAAAAATTAAGTCTTTGTACTACTAATCATGTTTAGTAATTCGTAAAAATATGAATGCCTGTTTCCAATTTCTTTTTGAAAATTAAATCTTAAATTAAATATAATTTCACCAGATTTTTTCTTTCTCTTCCTGCTCTCGCACTCCGTTCAAAACAGTCGCTCTGTTTTCCCTTAGTAAAAAATTTTAAACCTTTGCGGGCGCACAAACAACAACTCACCGAAGATTCATCGCTATAGGCTGAACGGTTAAAGAACTCTTACGTTATAAAAAGGCAGAAATTGTTGTAAATAGATTGCTTTCTTACGTTTAAGTTTTGTTGTACAAAGAAACGTACCTACTATTTACGTGAGACACATAGCAGGGTTGACATTAACAAATAAATGTAGAAATATATAAATCGGCCACAAATACAGATTCAGCATTGTATTACTACGTGCTTAAGCGACGAATGACTGTGGATAAATATTTTCTGTAGTTGTGCAAGATTTTGAACTACTTTTTATAGAGGTAACAATAAAGTACAGCTTCCACGAGTCTTCCTGACAGTAAAACAGTGAATTGAGTACTAATTACAAATCATTTTCCGGTGTGGGAAAAAAAATATTAATTATTAATATTGTTTGCGAAACAGCCATGCAGTCATACTACTCAACAATAATTGCACGTATGTGGTGGAAACCATGAAGTCAACTAATGTGAGTAAAACAAATTCAGCTATATTTTTAATTTGTTCGACGATATTTTGTAAAACGCCGGATACTGTGTCGTTCGACTCGGAAGCTAACAATCGCTAGTTTGTTTGATTTAGGATAGTTAATTACATATATCCATTGTATGCATATTGAATTTTGAGGTCAGAATTTTTGAAGTACTGTACGATTGTGGACATACGCCACTGCAAAATTAATTTTGTCTTCCCAGAAAGCTTAGAATTAGACTAAGAAAAACAAACAGACGAAAAAAAAAAACTGAGAAAACAAGTCTAGTTTTGCTGTAGTCAACACATCCATAAACGAAAACGACTGCGCATGAAATATCCCCTAGGGAATTAGTGAATAACAATTAAATGGAAATAATGTAAACATAATAAATAAAAGTTGAAATACAAAACAATTTAATCTGTAAAACTCTGGACACCACAATTAAGACAGCACTGACAATACTGGGACGATAACAATAAAGGACACTAGACAGGATAACAACGACGTCATCAGAGACTAGAACGACAGAACGATGATGACACAAAAGGACACAGTACATTTCAAGAACCAACTTTCTCGGGAGATAACATCTGCTCCCGTCTTCAGGAGAAGTAAAAAAAAAAAAATAAAAAATGAGACTTGGAGACTTTGGTTCAAAAATAAGGGCTCAGTGATGGCTGTATACAGAGTTGGTCAATTAAACTACACTGTAAGGAAACTGCCTAGCAGTAAAGGAAGTTATGTATCCAAACGCAATGTGAGTCACATGCAACGGGGTCGCTGTAGTCGAGGGGTCAGACCTCTCGCCTCCCACCAAGGCGAACCTTGTTAGATCCCCGGCGGGGTCGGTCTCTGGATTTTCGCACGTGGGAATCGTACCGGACGATGTCGCTGATCGGCGAGTTTTCTCGGGGACCTCCCGTTTCTCCCGGCCTTTGATTCCGGCGCCGCTCGATACTCACCTCGCGTCACCCGTCACCAGCGCTGAAGACATCGATGTTAAGGGCTTGGGCCCGAGTTTCTACATTTATAATGATAGTTATTTTTAAAATGTGAACGGGTGCCGATATCGCAAAACCGCACTGTAACTTTGTTACAATTGA
Organism: Medauroidea extradentata; assembly: GCA_003012365.1. Taxonomy (NCBI): domain Eukaryota; kingdom Metazoa; phylum Arthropoda; class Insecta; order Phasmatodea; family Phasmatidae; genus Medauroidea; species Medauroidea extradentata. Next base: position 69,656 of record PNEQ01069215.1, on the reverse strand, counting down.
TATTTTATGTATACTCAGATTTTGTCGAGTCAAAATACAACATAACTGCTGTTAATTAGTAAATAAACCGAATTTCCATTTAATCGATAAATAAGGCACAGTCTTCATATTTACTGTCTAGGAAAATTATATTACGTACTATAACAAATTTCCAACAAATTTACAGAGTCATTTTACGATAACGACTTTGGTTTGGGCGCAAAAAAATTATTCTCTCGAAAGACGAGAAATTCGGGCCCAAGCCCTTAAGGTTGTTCACGTGCAAAAATTCAAAATTTTATATTTGCTTGGCATAGTGTTAGTTTTATAGACGTTACTTGTGACTACATTTTCCAGTTGTAGTAATTTTTTAGCTCTCATAGTTTTCTCATGGCGGCATGTCAAAGTCAGAATTTGTAAGTTACAGGATCATAGGTTTAACAAAAACCAAGTTACTTACCCGAATTAAATAATTTACACTGAAATTACTTATAACGGGAAATATTCTAAAAGATTTAAAACCCAAAACAAAGTCATTTTGTTTATTTTTTTTTTTTTAATTGCCACAAATGAGGTAAATTTTCGTCATTTTCGGATTTTTTAAAAAAAGTACAAAGAAATTTCATTCTGTGTTTTTAAATCTTTTAGCATAGTCCCCATTATATTTTATTTCAGTGTGTATTATTTCATTCGAGTAAGTCACTTGGTTTTTGTTAAACCCATGTTCGTGTAACTTGCAATTACTCACTTTGACATGCCGCTATGGGAAAACTATGAGAGATAAAAAATTTCTACAAGTGGAAAATGTAGTCACAAGTATCTTCTATAAAAATAACAATATGCCAAGCAAATATAAAATTTTGAATTTTTGCCACGTGAACGCCCTTAAGCGCTGACCAAAATCTCTCACTCACTCCATTGTAGGTACTCATTTCATGTAATCCTTCGTGGTATGTAGATTGCCTACGAGCTCCCATTAATAAATCTGCATTCAGGGTGCGTTAACCTGGCTGTCAGGTGACCTCCTCACTTATCTAGACAATTGTAATACTTCAGCTTGTGAGAGCAAATGTTGAGGTCTCTAATCTCACAAGAATGGTAACTGCTGTACACATTTGACTGTTTCCCAGAAATGTGTAGAAACGCTACCACTAATGTGAGACTAACAATTTCACCATACCTTCTTTATTAACACATCAGCATGGTTAGAGATGATGATTTATCGCGGGAAATATAGACTGTTTGCGGGTTTCAACGCACGTTCAGCTTACCAGAAGATTACTGGCGTTAGCTTGTACGTGGAGCTGTTGCCCTGTTTGACTGAGCCAACAAGAACCCTGCTATTCTTGTATGTGATGCATATAATTGGTTGGCAGACAGCGGCGTTATGTCAAACGTATATCAGCAAACCATACATGTCACGACAGTGTTTTCAAGGGTATGTTGTCATAAAACATTTTTGCGATATACCATCATCTCTAAGCTTGGTACATTAGCAAAAAATATGTTTTCAGAGTACTACATTGTTCTGTGATAGAACGTTAAATGAAATGTAAAGACCACAGTATTTTGGGTAACAACTCAATAGTTTTTTTTCCTGACGTTTACTTTTAATTGGCACCAAAAATCCAAAATACACGTTTACTGCTTCTATATTAATTTTTACTTAAAATGTGCTGGGTAAAATATATCCCTGTACACAATAGTTTTATAAAATACTATGCAAATTTAAAGCTTAATTAAATATTACATATAAACAAGTGTAAAAGTTTTATCATTTCAATATAAGGAAGTAGTTATCAACTAACTTGCGGTAATTAAAGAACCTAAACTAGATAAATCTTCTGTAAATGTCATTACATAGATAGCGAGGAGATGAAAGTTACAAAATTTATAAGTTATTGTAGGCGAATTCTAGCTGTTAGTTTTACCAAAATGTTTGTAATGTTACTTTCAATTAGTACATAATTTTCAACTGTTAGCGACATTTTTTTAACATACGTAAATCATCAGTGCTGTTAAAAGTGTTCAAAATTATTTAAATCCACATTAATGTAATTGTATAGTATTAACTATAAACTCAATAAGTAACATATTAAAAGTGCAACAAGTAGAGTGACCGCCAGTTGATATGAAACTGTGTGGTGACCAAGACGCATCGGTATAACCGGGTGAGTGCTGCGAGATTGGTAGAGCCACGATTTTATGGCGAAAAGATTTTTGCAACATTTGGTTTCGATGCGTCATGTGCACACCTGCAGCTCTGCTACATCGTCTGTGGTTGGATGATTTGACTCTCACTTGCCTTAGCAAATTATAGACGTACAGACTCACAATAATCTTATTCTGATTGGTGCAGTCAAATGAGAAACGTGTCTGAACATAGACACGCTGCTAATAACCTTGAAACAGAACTGCCGATGCGCACGTGAGTCATTGAAACAGAGTGGGGCAAAAATCTTTTCGCGACAAAATCGTGGCCCTAGAGATTGGTAGGGATAGTGCGCCGTATGTGTATGCTAGGTTACCGGTAGTGAATTATCTTAAAATAAAGCAAATAATCGTAACGATAAAAACGACAGTCCCTCGTCTGAGGAGTGTTTTTCTACTTTATTTTCAGTTCAGTCCCGTCTTGTGGTAAACTAAATTACTGTAGTTAAAAAAAAATACTGGTTGTTATTATTTCCCGGCTAGCTGTTAACCAGTATCTTAAAACAACACAACTCCACACATGTAACTGATGTCCTTTGGTATGCTTGTTGGACAAATGCAGTGGTGTTTTAACATACACAATGGTCGACGTGATTACTTGAAATTTCAACTCCAGAAAAAAATTTAACACACACCTTCTTTGATATTATTAAATTAGGTTTTTAATGTTACCAAGTTGTAATATGTGTACTGCCAGTTCCTTAAGAAGAAATGTGATGGAATGTAAATTAAAGATTAGTATATGAGTGCTTACATTATATCATGCCAGAGACTCAAATCGCCTAGTTGGGCAAAGAGAAGCATTTTAAAATCTGATATATTTCAGTAAAAAAAATAGTCAATTCACGTGCACATGTATTGCTCGACCCAAGTGTGATTCCAAGAGCTGGCGAGTAGCTTAAACTCAGGGCTTTAAGGTATTGTTTGAGTGTCATAATTAACGCCCACCACTCGCATTTAAACCAATTACGTGCACTTTTTAAAAAATCGTAAACGCTCAAGTAGCCTTTACGTTTGATTTGTGTCGGCAACACCAATAAATATGAGAACTGCTGATGAATTACAGTCTTTCAAATGCTTTACAGTGAACCGAAACCAAAGACGTTTATTATGTTCGTTGTCCATTAAAAGAGTTCAGGTTTCATTATACCGTAGCTCATCGTGTAGAGCAATTCCCACGATGGAAATTATTGTAGACAATCTTCGGTCTTCTAGAATGAATTTAATGTAGTTTTTGAAGCACAGACTCATCGAATTCTCCCAGAATACATTTACAAACAGCTCTTCTACCAACGTCCTCCATTTAGTGTGCCATCGAACATTCTTCTCTATTATTATTTTTTTCCAAGTTCAATTTTTTTACACCAGAGAGTGCATAGACACACCTCCCATTGGAGGGTGCTATTATGGACGAAGTCATTCTTATCACAGACTCTGGAGCCAATGCAAATTAACCACGTGACTTTTCTTACACAAATTATCAAAACATAAAAAGATACATAATTGTTCCGTCACATCTACAATGAATAAAATAAAATTAACATTAAATGGCCCCAATTACAAGTAATCAACACTAAACAAGCAAAGAACAAAAATGAAACAAATGAAAAATTAAAATAACAAATACTATATAGAGTAGGGTATGATAAAATAAAGAAACATCTGTGATATGAAAGCTAGGTTATGGATTTGATATCTCAGACTGGCAAATAAACATCACAAAAATGCTCACCGATAAAATCATAGACGAGAACAGAAGGTGGCACATTAACAAACACACAAAAACCAGAGAAAGCTGTTGTAAACAACCAATATCAAAGTGGAAGCAATGCACAGTTAAATATATACTGGGCTACCATACGCAACGGGAAAAGAAAAATTATTATTTAAATAACCAAATAAATAGGCTCTCTCGCCATAATAAAAATTTACACCAGAGGAAAACATACTAAATGAGAACTCTGAAATTTGTGGTTGCTTAAAATGATGAATTAATTTTCGCTGTAATATTGAATATTTTGTTTTCTTTTCTTTTTAAATAAAATTCACAAAATGATATTGACATCGATGAATAGTCCATTAGTACTGTAATTGTACTGAAATTATTTAAAGCCCAGATCTTACAGGTAAAGTTAAATGAAAATAGTAAATTCATACCACATTAATTATTTTAAACAAAACGATCAAAACAAGAAATGCCCATTCTATAGGCTAAATAAATACTGTATGTTAGAATCAATGACGTAATAAATAAAGGCAAAATTGTATTTGAATTGGATGCATCCGTCTGGCCTTATAAAATGTTATATAGTTATTAAAATTAATTATGAAAACCCAAAACATTAAAAAAAAGAGGTAAGTGTGACTACTGGTAGTTTATAGACTAAAAATACAAATTTAGTTGCGGCTTATCTGTTCAAAGTCCCGCAGTAGAAGAGTACAGCACGCTGGAATGACTTCATATTTCCCGATTACAGCGACGAAACAAAGGGCGAAAAGGCAAAGAAAAGGCCCCAAAATAAGCCAGAATGACTGGACGTCTGTAGTAGAGACTACACGTCAGCTCGCCAATAGTCCAGCATGTGAATAGGCCAAGACGAGAAAAGGACAAGGAGTGGATAGGCTCGGACGAGAATCGGCCGGATCGAGAACCCTCACAGACGAGGGCGAAGAGAATCACTTGACGAAATACAAATGAAACAACCACAATACATATTTTAAAAATATGTAGCACTACAGATTTTTCACTATGTGGAAATATCGGTTAGCTACATCATATAATAAATAGTAAATAATGGCAACTCAAGTGCTAAGATCTGCCAAAACGGTAGGAACACTAAACACACTCATCTCGACAGCGTGGTGGTTGACGGCGAACTATTAATAAATGCAACAGGAGAAGCTGCAGAAACGTTGAACAAACGAGCATCGAAAAGAGTTGGCAACAGTAGCAACATCGGCAGAGTGCGCATTGAAGCACAGTAGCATGCGACAATCACGTGATCAGAATCGCTAAACTGCATCGAAATCACGCGGTGAAACACAGAAATCACGCACACGCACTACAACGACAGCAGCACGTGGCATGAAGACGGAGGTACGATAGAACAACCGACAGAGGAATGTAAAGCTCAGCAGCTATTGTCCTGCAAAAAAACCTTATTGTAGCGAGACTAGGTTTTCTGCTCGAACTAATGTAACAAGGAAGAATAGCTGTAATTGAAAGCGAACTTTATCATTAATAAATATAAATTACTTAACAACACGTACTATTATTAATATAATATTAAAAAAGTTAACAGCAACGCAAAAAATAAATAATTACCCTAAATTTAGGAAATATAAAATAAAAAAAAGTAATATGTATATTATTTATGCCGTGTCGTATTTGATACGGCACAATAGTTCAGTTGAATATTGACAGCGATCGAGTATTGCTCGGCAAGAGCTGCAGCGTGCGTGTATTATACCTGTTTAATGAACATTAGTCTCGAAGACGGATGGATGCAGCGCGGTACCAGAAATCAATGTTGTTAGTCCTGTATGTACAGGGCTAGCAGTGCTCGGGGTTTCCTTCCATCCAGTGGTTACAGCACTGAAGATCCTTCCCTTTTGTTTCCCTCTTCAAAGTTTCAGGAAAATAATTTGTTCTCCTGCCGTGTACCCATTGCAATTATCTTAAAGATCAATTAGCAATAATATTGGGAACTAAAATGGCTTATATTATTTTAACCGAGATCAAAACCGTTTCAAATCATTTGTATGGTTGCAATTGAAAACTACTTTTTTTCTTCCGCGAGGATAGTGTATTTTGAGTTTCCTATTAAATTTTTAAAGTGAAGTAGACAACACCCCAACCGCAGTAAAGTCAAAATGTAATTTTAAAAATGGCAATCAGGTGCTACTGAAGAAGATGAACTATTTTTTAATGTATGCAATTGCAATAAATATTTGCATTTAAATATTGGCACAAATAGTTTGGTAATGTTGTTTATAATACAGCACTTAGCATGTGCGGTAGGTGAAACAACTCAGAAACATATTTATTTTAATGCTCGTATTTACGATTCATTAAAAAGAAAATTATTCCCATATGTAATATATTTTTCTACTAATAATACATCACCTTTAAAAAACGTTATCGTCTTTATAACATATATTTTACGCAGACATTTATTTATTTGGAAAGTAAATATTTTATGAATTTGTGACATGGCGTTAGTGATGATAGTAATAACTAATTGAAAATTTAATTCGAGCAATTAAAATAAAATTTTGAAGTATTACAGTTTTAATGCTTCACAAATCGTTTATCATACTTTATAACTTAACAAAAATATTTTGTAATCACTTAATGATTAATTAAAAAACACAATGCATAAACTATAGCTAGAGACCTAAAAAATTCGCGTTTTCTTTTAGGCGCAAGCTAGAGTTCCAGCAACTATAGGTATGTATCACGTTCATAATTGACCGTTGACTTACTTGACATTTCCTAGAAGTAGCTGAGCCAGTAACAAAACTGTAGCTGAATACAGGCCCATATCACAGTGTCAGCGAGCAGCTAATAAACAGCTGCTGTCTGCACGGTTACACATATATTCTTGGAAGGTAACCTACAGATCAGTGAACCGGCGAATTTTTTTCTGTCTCCAACTATATAGCATCAGTCGAATGTTAAGAGTATTTTTTGAAGAATTAAAATGAATACACTTCGTGGAACGACATACACAAATATGTCATCAGTTGTCGATTTAATTAACAGTATCAAAGACGCTAGATCTATTGCGTTCGCTGGTCTCGGTAGTTAACTGCGAGCTACATGCCATAATGAGGAAGAAAGGTGGGGTTGGGTTATATTGCGTCTACGTATGAAGCTAGGTGCGTGGCGTGTAGACGGAGAACATGGGCGTGTTTACGCAACTATTCTCGTCACGAGAACTAGGTAATGCTGTACAATTCGCAGGGATGTTATTGTCTGCGTTCTCATCGAAAGTAATTGTAGAATTTTCGACTATTTTGTTTTTAGAATTTTTAATATTAGTACTAGTGAACTGAGCAAACAATTTCGGAACAATTTCAATACCAATTTTAATGGTGGAAGACGTTACTAGAAATATAGAAAAAAAAATTTTACGTTTGACTTTGAGAAATGAACTTACACACAATTTTATTATTTTCCGTATTGTTGAAACTACGGTTTTTGGTTGTATTGAAAATTTAATGGTAGCCTATATACTTTGCTGCACAAACTACGTAATTAGAGCTAGTAAGAAGAGCGTTTGTATTAATGTAATTTTTTTTTTTTTGTTTACAATATGAGAGCAAGACTCAGATTTGTACTCGTCCGACTCGTAACGTTCGTTGCCTGTCTAGTTGCGAGCACTATTCTTGTCCAAGCTTGTCATGAAATACACAGTCTGTACCGCTGCAAAAATCAACGGCTTGCACACGTGACATTGGCTGTAACTGGAGCGATGCTGTGACCTTTACGAGGAAGCGATGTGCCCACTTCGCGAGCCATCCTTCACGATGCCTCTAGCTGTGACTTTTACGAGGAAATGACGTGCACACTTCGCGAGCCATCCTTCTATTGTTTCCTGGGAGCATACCTTGGGCCTTGATCTACCTGCGTCTAGGCGCCAGGGAAAAGGTCGCCGCGGCAAATGCATGGGGAGGGCAAAGAGCTCACATAAACGTCTTGTTGACAGTATATATACATAATGCATGTTTACCATTTGCAACCTGTAAATACATACTGGAAATTATAAGAAATAAATGTATTTAAACATGATCGATTTCAGTACTACGGCCGGTTTTCCATTTGTGGTGTATGCTGTAGACATTCATATTATTAGTTATATACGTAATGATAAGAACAAAGAATAAAAGTTATAAATTCTCACGTATTTAAGAGAAAAAACAACAATAGAGAGAACGAGATAAACATGATGCACAAAAAACAAGTCTGTAGTTTGTTTAACAGTCCCACTCAGGTGCATTATTTGCTGTTCCAGTGATTAGCAACTAGTGGACAATTAGTCAGCGTTTAAGTATACATAGTACAATGCATTCTAACATGCAGGTCTTTAAATTCGCAAAATTTTCATGTCCCTATACATAAGGCATTAAAATGAAATAAAGCAAATATCTTTTGGCCACAAAACTGCAGTTGTAGGAATTATATACGCCTGTGAGTGCTTCTCTTAGCGCTCGTTTACTTCCTTACACGGCACTCTTAATAGCCGTCTCCAGCCATTTTCATCGTCGTATTTGTAATGTTGTGTTTGTACCAGATATATTGTTTTCTTATTATAGACACACGCTGTGTCTAAATCTTGATTTTTGGAATATTTTGTATCTTTCATAGTTTTTTTTTGCGTAATAACTCGTAAACAAAAAAATTTCATATGACGGTTTTATGTAGGCCTATGCCGCTAAAACTAACCGACATACAGAACTGAAAAAAAAATTCATAATGAATAAGATAGTTGCAGGTTAGAACTTGACATATGTAGAAACTAAAACTAAAAACTATATTTACTTTATACAAGCAAGCAATAGCGTATATACATGAATACTCGTCTTGTTTATACAATTGTTGAATTTTCATTTCAAAATTCAGTATTTTTATTTAAATAAAATACTTTTTCATATTTTGTGTTTACATATGTCAAATTGTATCCTGCAACATTCTTGTTCATTGTGTTTTTTTTTTTGTTTGATATGTCAGTTGGTTTTATTGACGTAGATAGAACCGTAAAATACAAATTTTGACGTTTACGAGTCATTACACAAACAACTATAAAATATGCAAGCAGTTTATAAAAGCATGATTAAGTCACAACGTGTGTATAAAATAAGTAAAGCAATACCTGGTAGAAAAATAAAATTAAAAATACGACGGTGATAATTGCCGTAGATAGTGGCCTTAAAGGTGTTCACGTGGCAAAAATTCAAAATTTTATATTTTCTTGTCATAGTTTTAGTTTTATAGACGTTACTTGTGACTATATTTTCCACTTGTAGCAATTTTTTAGCTCTCATAGTTTTCCCATGGCGGCACGTCAAAGTCAGAATTTGCAAGTTACAGGAACACAGGTTTAACAAAAACCAAGTGACCTACCCGAATGAAATAATTTACACTGAAATTAGATATAATGGGCACTATACTAAAAGATTTAAAAACACAGAATGGATATCCTTTGTACTTTTTAAAAAAAATCCGAAAATGACGAAAATTTACCTCATTTGTGGTAATTTTTAAAAAAAGACAAAATGACTTTGTTGTGTGTTTTTAAATCTTTTAGCATAGTGCCCATTATATATAATTTCAGTGTAAATTATTTCATTCGGGTAGGTCACTTAGTTTTTGTTAAACCTATGTTCCTGTAACTTACTAATTCTTATTTTGACATGCCGCTATGGAAAAACTATGAGAGCTAAAAATTACTACAAGTGTAAAATGTAGTCACAAGTAACGTCTATAAAACTGACACTATGCCAAGCAAATACAAAATGTTGAATTTTTGCCACGTAAACGCCCTTAAGAGGCCGTGTCAGGTGTTTCAGGCGCATGTATACAACCCTAATTAACACCTTATAAATTTAGGGTTATTTTACGTCCTCTATAGCAATAAGAGTATTACACATATCAACATTATCTTCACGTTTTATAAGAGGCAGAGTCGTGCGTTTGCCGAAGTCAAGTACAAGGATTGGTTGCTACAAATTTTACGAAAAGTTTTTTTAGTATCACGTTGCTGTAACCGTTTGTTATGCTTCATTTTGCTGAACGCAGCTCTATTAATAACGGCTGTGTTATTGATAAAGCGCGAAGATAACGTTGATATGTGTAATACTCTTATTGCTATAGAGAACGTAAAATTAGCCTTGATATCTAATGTTTTAATGCGGGTTGCATACATGCGCCTGAAACACACTTACAGAAGGCCAACAACACCTCGGATATGGGAAGATGTATCACTGGCTTCTTATATCAGATGCAACACACAACAGAGTGGCAGGTCCAGCCAAGATGACTGCCCGCTGCACGCTAGAACAAAGCGAGGGTGTAATGGCTTGTGTCCAGCCTGCCGAAGGAAAATAGCCTCGACTTTAATATTGCCAATGCGGTGGGGGACGCAGGTGGAGATGAGTCCGCAAGATACGAGACAACAAAAGCGAATCTTAATGATGGACCGTGAAACACGCGAGGGTGAAATGAGATGAACATGCAAGAAATGCTGCGGAACCTCATTCCAGAATGATGTGGCGAAAATATCCAACATACGTTACTTCGCAGAAAAGCGTACCTGTTAAACTCGCGTTCGGGAAGTGTGTGTGAGTAATGTGGAGTGGAGAGATTTCGGGCTACCTTTAACAGTGAGTATGTAGCTGCGTTGAATTAAGAGCGAAGGAAACTTGGGTAACCGGAGATATCTGGTTGGATAACGAGGTCTGAGACGTTTTCAATGAGCTAACATCATGAGTAGGGACCCTAATTTTCGCGAAAAAAAATTTACCCCCTTTTGTTTGAGATACTTACGTGCTCATCTGCAGTTCTGCTCCGTAATCAGTGATTGATTGTACGTCTTAGCTCGGACATGTCTTGGGGTTTTACTGGTAAATCTCAGTCTTGTGAAGTTGTAGTAACGTTATTGTGATTGGCAAAGTCAAATGAGAGACATCACTTCACAAAGACACGCTGTCAATAAACATGAAGTAGAACTGCAGATGTGTATGTAAGTCACTGAAACAAAGTGACGAAAAATTATTTTCGCGAAAATCAGGGGTCCCTTATTATGAGTAACCCTAAAACGAGTATTGCACCTGCAATATCATGGCAGTAGGCGAGTCCTTTTATCAACGTGAACACTAAAAGTTTATAAACTTTGCATATGCCAATAAGAAATTTCTTACATTCTCTCAATATTGTGATAACACCGCAACGTTAATCATAAAAAATGGGAACTTGCGTCAATTAAAATACACGCAGCCATAAACACAATTTTCAGTATATAGAACGACAAGGAACTAATCAGTTTATTGGAGTAAATCCAAATGAAGGAAATCCTCCATGCAGTTTGCTGCCTTACATTGCTGTCAACATAAGAAAACACGAGCCTATTGTAAGTATAGTTTACTCGAAAAATAGAGAGACTTACCGAGCATAGTCCGTAAAACACTAACTTCGCAGCCTAGAAAAATCGGGTCAGCCTTTCGGTACTGTCATAAATATTTCAATAGATTGTAGTTTTCCGAAAGAACTTCAGGCGAATTCTGTGATAGTTCTAAACTAAAAGTCGTGACTTCTTATCTGTATTCTCGTTGTTCTCTCAGTCACGGGAACATTCTCTAATAATCTCATTGTTTACAAGAATTTAAGTCATACTAACTGCAATAACAATCATTATAAGCAACAACTTCTGAACACGCACATCGCAGAGTGACATCTTACATTTCAAGTAGATATCTCACATAGTACCTCAAAACCAAAGTTGAACCTAAAAAATTGTTTGGAAAAATAACTCTGCAGTTGTCCCCTCTTGCGTCCCACTGATGTAATGCTGCTACTGTTCTTAACTGCATATTATTGGGTACAGATTAAAAACCAAAGCAGCCCAAGCATATATTGTAAAAAATTTGGTAATTTTACTTATTAAGTGACTTATTAACTGACTTACTCGAATGAACATAGTACGGGCCAAATGCTAAACGATTTAAAACCATAAAATCCAAGTCCCTTTTGATTTAAAAAAAATAGCCATAACGAAGAAAATGACCGTTATATTTAGAATTTTTTATAATATACAAGGGAATTGCGTTAAGTGATTTCAAATATTTTAGCACATGACCCATATTATTTAATTTCAGTGCAAATTATTTAATTCGTGTAAGTCACTTTTTTTTTTTTTTTTTTTGTTATTAGAATGTTTCCGTAACTTGCTAATTTTTACTTTGACCTGCCGATATAGGAAGACTGCGAGAGCTAAAAAAATCGCTCAGTCTTAAATTGCAAACTCTAAATGCCAATTGACTTAACAGCAGAAATGTTTATAAATAAAAATGGACCACTGTAAAATATTACTGTTTGTTTTAAGTAGAGTCAATAAAATAATGGAAACAAATTAATATTTGGTTGCTATTAAAATAAGCAATTTTTTTTTACAAACACAGATGCTTAAGGATGTTCACATGACAAAAACGCATAATTTCATATTCGTACGACATAGCGTTAGTTTAACAGACGTTACATTTCACTACATTTTCACTTGTGAACATCTTATTTTCATTTGATAAAAATAAAATAAGTTTTTATAAAAATTTTGGATGTAACATTAGGCAATACGGAGGAATGTTGATAAAGTTTTATTCGTTGTATTGAAAGATTTTTTGCCACAGGTTTAACATCCTCGATAAATTTTTATTTTATTTTATCCTAAGGAACACATTTTTCTATCACAGTCAGAGGGCAATAACTTTTAGATCTTGAGGCGAAATAATCAAAATAAATGCTATGTATGTTCAAAACACGCAAGCTTTTGTAGTCTTTAGCGATAGTAGCCCAATTAATGTGTTAAGAAAGTAGGTATTGACGGTTTTGAGATATGTATAATATATCATAACAGAAAACATCAAGGGATAAATGTAACTACCAGAGCAAAATAGTAAAAGAAAACGACGCAAATATTTTCGTTTACAGGAGATTCGTCTTGCCGAGGAAACCCAAATATGTGTTCGAGCTTTGTTAATCGGATATATAGCAGTAAGTATTATAACTACCGATATATACGGCACAATCGTGTATGTCCGACGAGACACGTTAAGGCTGTCACGAAGAAAATATTAAAATTTTAATGATCAGTCTGGTCACAGCAGTAAATTAACTGCTGAATGACTCATGGCGAAAATCCTCCCACTACCTGCTATACCGCACCCAGAAATTTACATTGGAGATTTTAACAGCCCCCATGTACGTGGAGATACAGACCAAATAATTCAAGTGAGAAACTAACAAATTCAGTTGAACATTACCGTCACTACCAGGTTTTTCTGGGGGGGGGAGGACAATTTTTTTTTTGTTGACAATAACATTGTTGCATCTTTTGTATTAATTGAGCATGTATACATTACAAACTTTAGTAATAAAACTTTAGTTTTATGTACTTACGTTAGTATTATTTAAATAACAAAATACACAAAAAAGTTATACACTTATTCGACCAAATCCAGGGGAGCAGGGTATTTGCCCCACTCCGATTCCCCTCTAAATGACGCCCCTGATCACTACTTATCATACGACGCGAAGAACTAGAAACCCTTTAACTCTGCTCGGTGGTAAACTCAGATATTTGTACATCAACATCTGATCAACTTCATACTCCAGTACCCCAAACAAAGAAAATATTATCAGGGTTTTCTCACAGCCAACAAAGAAAATATTATCAGGGTTTTCTCACAGCCAACAAAGAAAATATTATCAGGGTTTTCACACAGCCAACAAAGAAAATATTATCAGGGTTTTCTCACAGCCAACAAAGAAAATATTATCAGGGTTTTCTCACAGCCAACAAAGAAAATATTATCAGGGTTTTCTCACAGCCAACAAAGAAAATATTATCAGGGTTTTCTCACAGCCAACAAAGAAAATATTATCAGGGTTTTCTCACAGCCAACATCGACCAGCGCTAGTAAGCATCGGAATTCAGACTCATACATTCAAAATATAGGTGGAATTTCAACAAAGTCATCTTGGATGCTTATGCACTTCTCCGGTGGTTCCCAGTGACGTTAAAAAAGTACACGTGCTTTGTTGATATTGCTTAAGGAGCACCAAAACACAATATATCAGGTAATTTCAGGAAGGATCATGTTCCTGCTGGAATCAAAGACGGAAGACCTCTGCAAGGAATTCGAAGCCAACAGAGATACAGATGTAGGCAACAAAATACTCCAGTCTCTTAACAGCCAAAGAAAATAATGTTTTTTATCAACTACATAAAATTAGGACCTTACCTTTCAAGTCGCAAAGCGTGGACCAATCTCAGGTTAAGTGCACCAACGCCAAAAATCAATCAAAAACCAAATATCATCACATCACTGATACCACAACATATAAAATTGCGAGAGGATAACGTTCCTCTGGACAAAAGACAAAAAAAAATTAACAAGAGATGAAAATTATAGATTTTCTTCACTGACGAAAGTAATTATTAAGCTCTCTTTGCAGCTGCTGTGAATAAGTATTGGCGCATAAAATTTATTAATGTCAAAGCTATCTTTCAGAAAAAAAATAATATTCAGTAACATTTGTTAATATAAGTGCTCCTTATGATATAGTGTGACAGGATTGTCTAATGAAGGCAATCTACACCTTGCTTAAAACTAACGACACTGTTGTTAAACATGTTGAAAATTCTTTATTTTCGAGTCTGCCTTCATGACATAATTAATAAGTAGTGAACAATCAAGAAACTGACTTGGCTTCTGTATTATTGAACCTATGTTTAAGGTACATGGCATAAATTGTATCCAGAAAGTTCTGCTACGCAGATTACAACTGCCTTTATATTTAAAAGCAAGCATATAGGTGAATGGAGAAAACTGGTCTCACGCAATGCCTAAGAGCACTGGGCAATTCTTACAGAAAATTGAGTATGAGCCCAAATCCTATAAAAATTAAGTGACCGATTTTAACCAATGAAAAGCTTATCAAACCAATCTTACAATGTCACCTTCTATAACATTGTTAAGAAGAACCTTCACCCCAAGTTTATCGAAATTACACTTGATCATTGCCAATCGCAGAAATTTAAAGATTAGGAATGGCACTAACTGGAACTTCTTGGGAAGTTAAACCTGACCCTCTCCGTACTACGGCAATATAACTTGTATATTCTTTGGCTGAATATTGCTCATCAGTATGGTACCAGGGCGTGCATGTCCGTAAGGTGGATGTTCAATTTAACAATACCACGAGAATCATACCGGGCTCCTTGATATCAACACCTTCACCTTGGCTACCCAATCTCAGCAATATTACTCCATCGCACTTGAGACAACAGTATTAACTGCAGCTTTCATGTGACTGGGTGCAGATTCTATGAAAAATACTAGAAGTAGATTTTTTTAGACAAATTTAACATGCACTGTGTCATTAAGGTTATTATTAATCAGAGGTTTCGAAATATTCCCAGTAAGTTATGTGAATGTTCAGTTTTATTGGGAATAGGTTTAGACATTTGGTAATATGAATCAATAAACTACCATGACTTTAAATTAATTTGAAATACAATCCTCATCGCCTGCATTCATATTTCAAACAGCTTTGATAGTTTAAAAGGTTTAGGATAGAGTAACAGGTCGTGTTTGTTAATAGCGTGACAAATTAAATGTTAACTGAGGATGTTATAAATCTTTGAAAACTCGACGCTATCAGTAATTGATACTTTCTATTTCCAACGTGTTGGGATATTGGCGAGAATGGGCTGGCGACAGAGCGCAGAAAGACGATGCCTTACTGAGACGTTCTCAACACGTCCCTGTGTAATGTATTCTGCTCACGACTTGCTACGTATATTTACGACGGCGGACAGCAGGTGGGCTAGGATTCTTGCAGCTCCTACCGTTCTTCTTCTTTCTGCTCCGTTTCTTCGCCCTGACTTCTTTTCACGTGCATTACACGGCACAGCTGATAGCCTCAACCCGTATGCGACTGCTAAAACACTGATGCACTCTTGTGTGTTTGTAAGTTGTGTGTGTGTTTTGTAGGACAATAATCTGTTACATGATTCTTATTAGTTGTTGCTGTATACATAATGTTCGTTTAACTATATTACAAACGTACAGAGATTTTTCCTTGTGAATATAAGGTAAACATATGCAATGCAAATTTTCGGTTGGCCGATATCATAAGTGAGGAACTATTGATAATTAACATTGAATTCCAACATTTGTTGAAATAAAAAAAATAAGGGTAAATAAATAATTAATTTCGGGTACGCTTACTGATATGAACATCTGTAATCGGTGTAAACAGTGTTTTAGAATACCTTTGACATATTTGACATAATGGGGCTCCTCAATCTTCCATAGTATTGCGTGTTGCCTACTTGTAAGGCTTCAAATCTGTTTAATATTTGCTCATTGGGGCTTACTGCTACAAATGTGCCATTTAATAACAAAAAAAAAAAAAAAGAAGTGATAAAAATCTATGCCAAAATGACTAGGTGAAAAATATTCAAAACCATTTTTTCATAGAATGTTAGATATTTTTGCTACCTAATCGACCCCACAAATCGATTGTTATTTTCTGCATTCTTGTAGGTATGCTAACAAATGATAGTTTTCAATGTAAATTTTCAATAGTGAATTTCGCCTTTGGGATTTGCGGTAGTAAAAAACTAGCATTATGTAACTTCATCTCATATTTTACATCGCCGTATCTCGCAAATGAACACCCGGTATTGTGACATTTTAACTATAGCTCCTTAAACTTGTGATTTTATAACTCACAATAACGGTGTTGTATTTCGTAGTTGAATTAGTTCTTAAATGTGGACATTTTCACAACTTGTGATTTTCTAAGATTTAAGTAGAGACAGGAAATTTTCGCGAATTCAGTGTCCTGTATGTTAGAATCAACTATCCTATACATACTCAAGCCCCGACTATTTGTTCACTAGCTGCTACTTAGTGGAACAACAGACAATGAACGAATAGACGGGGCTTTATGTGCAGAGTATAATGTATTCTAGCCGACAGGTCACTCAATTCACAACATTTTCCTGTCTCTAGATATAAATTATGTATGTACAGTTCCCATTACGGCACTTCTAAATAGTTGAAGATTTCACGTTTTTATCTGAAAGCAAACTAGACTATAAGTTACTACAAGCTCATGTGACTTCAGTTGTTGGCTGGCAGTTCGTGTGGCGCGCCTGTAAGAACTATTCAACCAATGATGTAATCTCCTAATGCGGGCACATCATATACAAAGGCTGGAACCAACAACATCACGGAAAATGTTTGTGTGAGAACATGACTGTGAATTATAGCCTGTCGCACACTGAAAACGCGAAATATGAACATATCTAGGCATTTATCGTATTTCGGGCTCACTGCTTCACGTACTTCAACTGCAGCATTCACGAAGAATGGTCTTTACGTCTCGTCGACATCGAGGTCACTTAGGGCTATAGAAAGCCACGGCGTCGAGCGGACGACTGGAATGTTCAATCGTTAAATAGTCGCGATTTTATGGCGAAAAGAATAATGAAACATTTGGTTTCAATGCGTTATGTGCACTTCTGCAGCTCTGCTACATCGTCTGTGATTGGATTATTTTACCCTCACTGGCCTTGGCATATTACAGACTTACAGAGCCACAATAATCTTATTCTGATTGGTGCAGTCAAGTGAGATACATGTTTTAATAAAGATACGCTGCTAGTAACCATGAAGCAGAGCTGCAGATGTGCACATGGGACACTGTAACAAAGTGGGGCAGACATAATTTCGCGACAAAACCGTGACCCTATCAAACGTCAATAAAATCTGAACTATTCATAAATATTCTATCACAAATTTTCGGCGAGTAGATATTTTATCAGAGGACGTTTATTTATATTGCTCTATGCGGTATATGCTTTACTTTCAAGTAAAAAATAAAAAAATTTTTTTTAGAAAAATTAGGGCTTGAAACCACAAAATGTACAAAAATGGAAAACTATAAATATTTAAATTTCAATATGACAATATCTAGACCTTTATAATAACCGAATTTCAAAAATACTCGAATTTTTATTTGAAAGTTATTTTAACATGTGAAAACCTCTCGCGCAGAGATTTTCCGGGTTGTAAAATTATTTTCAAATAAAAAAAGATGAGTATTTTTTAATTTCGGTTACTATAGAGGCCTAGATATTAATGTATTAAAAATTATATAAGTTAAAGTTTCTCATTTGTGTAGATTTTGTGGTTCCAAGCCTTTACTTTTTTTTTTAACGGTTTTTAATATTTTACTCGAAAGAGGCATACCACCGCATAGTGCTATACAAATGAACGTCCGCTGATAAATGATCTACTCGGCAAACAGAGCTCATCGAATTTTGATGAGTAGTTCAGATTTTATAGATGATTGAGTGTTGCAGTCGTCCGCTAGACATCGTAGCTTACCATAGACCTTAAAGACCATTGTCTTAATCTAATGCGCCCATAGAATTATGTTAAACATAACGTTTAATGTTACCGTACAGCACAATGACTTCACAGTAAGATGAAGGGTCCGTTTTAATTCACAAACTGTAGAGTTCTCCGTTGACTTCTCTCAGGGTATTCCGTCCGTCAAGACCTTTGGTCATCGACTGCAAATGTCACAAAATCCATAATTACCATGAATTCAGTGCCGCCCCACCACACCGCGTACCACCAGACAGCAAAATTCACGACATCTAAAGCAGCCACAGCTGGAAGCATTTTTGTATTCCAAAAAAAAAATATATATATATATATATATATTGCAATGGCAACGTTGCAGATAGGGCTTCGCATCACGTTGCCTGCACTTGCCGAGAACCGTATGCCAGCAACATTGCAAATTTAACTTCGCAACACGTTGCCTGCACGTTCCAGAAATGTTGCACTAGCAACGTTGCAGATTGAACCTCACAACACGTTGCCTGTCTACTTCGTGCTTTATTGCTTACTTATCTTTTATTTTAGAATTATTTCCTTCCATAATACATTCTGTCTTGTCAAATAAAATTCTTTATTATCTAAATAAATCCTAATAATGTTATTCTAAAATCTTTGTTAACAGATGAATTTACTGTCGTTGACAATAAATTCCGACTCTTAAATTTTCCGTTTTGTCTGGTTGACTTCAATTGTAATTGGAGTATCATTTTCCTACAATATTCTGGGACTGTTTCCCCGAACATAGTAAGACACTCTGCATTTTTCAGTCTTGCCTTTATTTATATTATTTTGGTGTTCTTTAAGACGCGAGGAGTGATGATTGCCAATTTCTCAAGTGTACAAACTTAAACACTCACAAGTATTTGGATAAACACAGTTCTGAGTTGTAAGTATTTCTGTAAATGGTTTTACTTTAGTCACAATTTTTTTTTAATGAAAGTTAATCGAAATGTTGTAGTCCGTACGTACAGCCAAGTTGCATTATTTTCTCTCAGAGGTCTTGCACATGTGGGATAACCACTGTTCCTGCTAGTTATTCAGTTGATTCTTGTGAACTGTAATTTGATTTGTTGTTTTTAGTGTGCCAAAACGATAACCGTTACTTTTTTTTAGATGATTTGTCTCATCAGTATTTGATGCTGATGTTTTGTCAGGCGTGTTATGAAACCCTGTTTTACAAAGTATTTATCATACCAGAATGTTAGTGAAGATGCAACCGGGTGTGAATAGTCTTTACATATAGGCTTCAGATGCAATGTTGATGCTTTTTCTGGATTCTAGACCCCAACACATCTTGAATGGTAATGCTGTCATTGTTTTCAGTCTCATGTGTAAACTCTATTGATAGGCTGAGAGAGTTTAGGAAATAAGCAAATTCTGCCAGTTTTTCACGACTAGGTTGCGCGGATGAGAAATGTATCGTTAATAGACCGTAGCCAGACTTCATGTGGGTAGTATGTTTTGATCTGTGCTTTTTCTCGAAGTTCTCCATGAAGACGTTGGCATTGACAGGTAAAATGAAGAGCTTATTGCAATAACATATGTTAGCTTGTGAAATGGATCATTTAACTAGAACAACATCGTGTTAAATAGAGAAATGAGTCCCATGAGAGACTAAATAAATAGCGCTAAGCGTTTCTTCATAGTGCCGACATTTTCCAGATTGGTTTATATGGTCTTAAGTGTAACCGGTACAGGAATATTAATAAAATGTTTTATGTACACCAAAGTTCACTAAAATCTCCTTTGGAGCAATTTATAATGTCTCGACTATGGAAATGAAACGGCGAGAGTCTTTAACAAAATATGTTGTTTGGCCTACAAGTGGTTCAGCATTTTTCGGGCGACTAAATTGTTGCTCCTACTCTCCAGTATCTTAAATTGTTCCTTTCTTCGTTATTATAATATAACTGCATTTTTCCCCTTATAAGGACAGCTATTTAGGATATTTCTTACAGTAATGCATTTGAATGGTTGACTGACTTATTGCCCTTTGGAATGACAGCCTTTCAGGATTTATTTAGCAGTGGTGCATTTAAAGATTAACCTAACCTAAGTGGCAATGATCAAGGCAATTCTTTAAATACACCACTGCTGAAGGTACCCTGATTGGCTGCTTTTCCAAGGGGCAACAATTTAGCTACCTCCACTGTTTTGAGTAAGAATTTCGAGATCATTGGCATGGAGGACTGCGATAGTTGATGAAAGGTCGTTGACCGTACACGTGATGTAGTATTCTGCAGCGTGGTGTCTCGTACTGTCTACGGTATGATCTTTATGTTTTTTTTTTTTTTTTTCAGTGTTTGCTTCACCTTGAGCTTAATTATTGTTGTTGTAGTTTTGTCTATAATTGTGTTTTATTTGGATGTGGTAAGTTCTGTTACCATTTCATCATAATCACTTCTGTCTAGGACAACTGTTGCTCGACCATTATCCGCGGAAAGTATAACAATCTCCGAATCTGACATAAGAGTTCTTATGTCTTCAAGTTTGTTAGATAAAACGTTGGGTGTTTGGCCTAGCTCAGGGACTTTCGTGTCATTCAGCCCAACAGTATTAATCTCGGCTAGCTGCTGGCAAAATGTTTACGACATTGTTCACAGAAGAAACAATATACAATACCACACTTTATTAGTTATAATTTTCTACGTAAATGACTCGCTCTAGCTTAAAAATTTTATGTGAAATTTGAAATCGTCTAATTTATTTTCCCACACACAAATTTTTTCATCTTTTAATCTTCTCGTTTTTAAAACTATTTTACACCATTTATTGTTGGCGTCTGAAACTGATTCACTGACCTTATGAATTCGAGTTCATTATTTTAATCGTCGTGCACTCTACAACAAACCTTGGTCGTTAGTATTCATTCTTCAGTCATTCTCCAGCAGCTAAAGAAAAATTTCACCCGTCTTGTAGACCATTATCAATTACTACTTCTTGCTCAAGTGGAAAATGTGTGATATTTAAAGCAAGTATGTAAATACTATCCATAGGGCGTTAATTTGCCTCCAAACCTAGTATTAATATAAACTGCCTCTGTTCCAGTTTCCAATCTTGATTATCACGCCATCGCGTGAAAAGACCTGTGACAACCCTGGCATTGGACTGTAATTGGCACCTGCTGGACTCGTCAAGCTTGTTCACATAATTGGGAGGCATGTCACAAAAGCTGATGACCGATAGTACATGAAAATTATTCAAAAAGTTCACGAA
Source organism: Medauroidea extradentata (assembly GCA_003012365.1). Lineage (NCBI taxonomy): Eukaryota > Metazoa > Arthropoda > Insecta > Phasmatodea > Phasmatidae > Medauroidea > Medauroidea extradentata. The sequence continues at coordinate 48,050 of PNEQ01069215.1, read as the reverse complement.
CCTTGTTTAAGTCCAACTCATACAGTCTTTTGCTACGTAGATTGCGCATTCTCGTTTACCTTGGGTATTTTTTTAAAAATTGTTATATATATATATATATATATATATATATATATATATATATATATATATATATATATATATACATACATACACATATGCGGGCTTTAGTTCAACTATAACATACAACCTTAATGCAAATAATCCTCAACAATTTTCTACGATGGTTAATAATAACTTGACATTACGTAGGTTTAAATGTTTACAACCACTAAAATATAACAATTTTAAAAACAATAAAGTAACAAAAGTTATATTTCCTATCAAAGTTAAGAAAAAATAATTCAATAAAACAAATTAATACTTATAAAATTGCATGCATGTAGGATTTCGTGTGTCTAAAAAGTTCTTGAAATTTTACTTAAGAAAACTGACAGTTAAACAGCAATACTCTAAAATTGTAAATATGAAAATCTAGAGGTCCATACAAAACTTTTGACTAAAGAAGCAATAAAAATACTAAATATGTAATAATATTTAAAAAGAAATAAATTTTATTTAAACAATCTGAACGATTTCAATTTATATTCTCCATGCTTCGTTCCCTTTAAACATACATTAGTTTTATTTCACCATTTCGGGTTTTTAATTTACAGTACATATTTCATACATATTAAAATAGTGCTAAAATAATTTATCATCAGTAATACAAACAAATTCTCTACCATATTATTTTTTTCATTGATATGAAATTCTATACCAGATTATGTTTTTTCTTTACAAGCTGTTGTAATTTTGCATGCACTGATATACGATTAGTTAAATTGCGGTTTTAGTGACTTAGTTTTAATTTTTCCACGCTGTTTTTCATTTGTATTTACTAAGTGAAAATTTTATATACTTTTGAAAACCTAAGGAAAGTTATTAGTTTAACAGTGCAATTTTCGTTTATGTTTTTTTTTAATTACTAAAACATTTTATAAACTACAATGTAATATTTTGTTAATTTTAATTTCCTTAAGAATAATATCTCTTTAAATTAAATGCACATTACCTAGAGTCAATTCTTCCCTTGTCAAACATTCACATGAGCTAATCATAATAAACGATGTGGTAAAATATTAAACAAGAGTGGTTTTTCATCACATAAATTTAATATAATATAAACACGTTAACACTTCTGATAAATGTAACGCTGATTTAAGACACCGATAAACGTTAAATAATGCATTGTGTGAATAAAGTAAATGTGCAGGTAGCAAATACCTCGAAACCATAATAATATCAAATTAAATTAAATATTTTTACTGGGGTGTTATTATTTAAATAAATGTATTATTCAACATGTAATGAAAACGAATGCATCGATTCGTTTTACCATAATATTAAAATCAAAAATAAATCACAAAACGTAAAAATGTTTATTTGAATATAATACGAAATATCTACATATTGATAAGTGCAAATAATATAAAATACCGTTTGCGTTTTCAAAATTTAGAAAATTTTTTCTTAGCCTATATTTATTTTCTCAAAATTATTTGATACTTCCTTCTTAAAAGTAATATCCTAAAATTGCTGTATGAGATACGAGTAATTTAATGTTTCTATATAGCCTAATATAATTGACGCTAAAATATTGCGACAGATTTTAACCACTACGAAAAGAGATAAATAGATTTCTTTTTATCTATGTAAACTTAGAGTAAAATATTAATACATCAAAAATAAAGTTCGTTTCATTGTTGCTATTATAAAAAATTAGGAAATATTTGACTTATAAAACAACTCTCCGAATGTTTTCTGTCATAGCCTACTAAAATTAAAGACGAACATTTATTTCTTCCAATTTTAATTTATTATGTTAAAGAAGACACTAATGTTATGCCCATAACCCATAACAAAAACAGATGAAAGGTCAGAGTATGAGTTAAAATATTTAGCTAAATGTTTAATTACAGCATACATATCTAATTTTCATGGCCATGGTAATACAGTTTTAGAGTTAAGAACAATCGCTAAAATATTTTTAAACAAAATATTATTACAGTCTACGAGAAGCTAATCATTTTAAACACGCTTAAGTTAATAACTATAATACAAAACAAGCTTTTAAAATTGATCGTTTTTAAATTTCAGTGTAGAAATTTATATATAACAATAAAACAAGCTGTAGAAAAACAAACTAGAGTACTTTTTTTTTAATTTTATATTATGATACATCGCCAAAAAGAAGATGAAAACCAAATGCATTAACTTGATACAACTTTTGAATATACGTGTTGAAAACATTTTATATAAAATAACATTTCATAAGAGGCGAATCTTTTGTAAATTCAGAAAATAAATGACAAAATATGTTATCTTAGAAGACTAAGTGGGTTATGTGTAAATATTTATATATTTAAATATTATTGCAAGGGTTATTTAATTTAAGTACAACAATTTTATTAAAATTTAACTGCATCTGTAATATAAATTAAATAAATTTAGGACAATTGCACAGAAATACAATGTGTGAACTACTTGCAAATATGACAAATTTTTAAACAAGAGGTAATGAATGGTGATTATAAGAAATAATTAATATTGAGTTAGCAATAATTAAATATAATTCACGAATGCATTGATCAACCGGAATCTAATAACATTTAAAAAGAACGTTTTAAAATAAATAATGATAACCAAAATAGTGTTTATGGACAGGCAAATTTACATTATATCTAGGAGTTAAAAATTAAGATAGAATCACTATATTTTTAAAAATGTCGCCTAAATGTTGATAAAGTATTATATAAACATGAATATTCAACTAAAATTGATAATACACCGAACTTCGAAATTCAAATCGATGTTACCATACATATATTCACACGATCTGAAATTGAAGGTGAGGATGGAAAATAGCCGTAATACCTGGGAAGGATGGATACGTAGAAAGTTATTTAGACGTCAGATGAGCTATGTTTGTGCTCGGAAAAACTGGAGCAGAGACTTATGCTTCAGAGCGAATGATCGATGGCTACGTGGATCAGTTGAAAAAATTACCAATAAAACAAGATTTATTGCTTTTTTACAGTAATTGTCTACTGATAGTTTAGGTGACTGTTATTGGACTGAGCTAAGGAGAAAGTAATCAACCCACAGATGAAAGGAACAGAGATAAATGTCAAACTGTATTTCGTGTTTCTAAACCTTAAGTACACCGCTGTTCTTGAGTCCTTATTTCTCGTCAGGAATGTGAAAGAAAACTTGTTCGTTTCCTGGAATATATTTCGTACCTTCTCCTATAAACGGTATAATTGTCTAATAATAAATGGCTTTGTGGACTAATTTATTTTTTCTGAACTCCGATTAGGTCACATTTAACATATGTTGTGTAGAAACTGCCACAGCTAACTAACAATGACACTTATAACGACATTAGGTAGACGAGACCCTGCACCAAGAGCCGCTGCCCGAAACAATCTGGCGCCGAAGAATTCGATCCTCCTTGGAGGAACCTTATCAAGGACTCGCCTGACCGTGCGGAACTACACGGACGCCATCAGCAGCCGATTGTGACTGATAGGCCAGTCAGTCAGAGATCCTATCGTCCCGACCGGTTTCATCAGCGGTTGACCCGGGGACATTAATCAAACATCCTTCATGCCTGGGGAAGCTTAACAGAGCCTGGGGCGACGTTGTGAGGGTGTAATAACGTCATGACCCCTCAGCAGTCTCGGCAGCACACAAGTGGTTCTATGTTCGGCACTGATCGGGGAACTTCGACAGGATTCGGGCCGCCCCCCCTCGCGTGCCCCTCCTTTCCCCCTTCCGTGTGACAGTTTATATTAGTTAATGCTAGTTTAGAGAACAAAAATTACAGTTCGCTTAATCGAAAGACATTATGTTAGGGTAGTGAACTGCTATAATATTTAAAATTATCTAATGTAACCTAAACTAACCTTTCCTAACCTAAACTGTCGCAGGTGCGAGGAGAAGAGGGTAATACGTTGGATGGGTGTGGGTGGATTGGGGCGTGTGAGGGGTGGTGACACGAATTCTCGCTAGGTTCCCGGTCAGGGTCGGACATAGAATTACTTTTATGCTCCCAGGACAAGTATGCTGTGATCTCGTCGTCCTGGTCTAAGACTGCCCGCCAGCAAAAAAATAATTTATTTGTTGTTGTATCGAGCTCTTTTCATCTCTATTACATCACTAATGATCATATTTTCGCTCAATAAAGCTTTTATATCCTGACTTTTTTCTTAATGGCCAGCAGAAGTAAAGTCTTTAAGGTGGCCGCCTACCTCACGCTTAAAATGTGTTGCAGAGTGGCCGTAAACAGGTTTTTCTACGGAAATATTCCGCGTGTACACATTGTACCAACGTACGAAAAGAAACATTTCAGACAAGGTCGGAATCTCATTGTTTAGGGTACGGTCTAGTGCAATTTTCATCACCATTTTTTATTTGTACGATATATATATATATTATTTTCCTATTTCAGACACTAAATTTGACTAAATTTGGCACTTATGAAATTTTTTTATCTATCGTAGTTTTCGTGTAGGGGCTTGTTAAAGTCATATTTAGCATTTTTCCGTTTTAAGGACGACACTAAAACCAACTGATATACCAAACTAAAAAAAAAAAAAAAAAAAATCACAGTGAATTATCTAAAATTTTAATTCTTAGTTTCAGCTTTTTTTTTAAATACAAATAATTTTACCGTAGCAACATTCAGAGTTTCCTTAAATAAATATACGGTAAGTTGATACGAAATCGGCAAAATTTTAAATTTTTATTATTTAAAGCCGTGAATTGGTATAAAATTATAAAACCCAAACCGTACAAAAACTAGAATGCATTTGATATATTCCTTTGAAAAAGGACGTTTAAGTATGGTTATTAACTGAAAAAACAAACAAGTTGTAACGTTATCAGATCGAAGTACACGAACGTTGCGAAAGTTGACTAGATTTAAGTCGTATCCCATGCACCAAGGCTATGTATATTTTCACGAAACAGTCAATTGTATATAGATGTAACAATACTTCAAAAGTAACAATGCTGAACGGTTTCTCTATTTATAGAATTAAAAGTAAGGTAGGTGTCCTATAATACATAAGTAGAAAGCCCAGTTACTGTTCAGGAAAATTTTTACAGTGAAGATTTCGGAGGAAAATATGTCATACGCGAACTAGTGTTTGAGAATTATTTCCGCTAACCTAATTCCTTTTCCTAAACTGACTGATTTCGCTATATGACTAGGGAAAATAAACTGGGTGTCAACCAACACACGGTGTTGGTGCTTTTAAATCAAAGTTCAATTATTTTAATTTCTCACGCTATAAAAACAAACACGTTCTATTCCATATACGAGAACTAAGGTTATCCAAGTAGAGGATATATTAGACCCAGCAGGATAATCGATAATTACTAATGGATTTCGCTCATTAACATCACTAATGAGCATTTACACATTGACATTAGACCAACATGTATTTACATAAGACGTAGTTACTTGATTGCGGTCTCTTAAAATTATTTACTTCTAGTAAATTAATTTATTCTATTGTATCCTGCTTCGGTGTCTGATGTTCATAAAAGTTTTTTTACCAACAGTGTATAATTGTTAATATTAAGTTTTTTTCATACCCGATCACCTGGTTAGTTGAAACACAAGTCTCTTTACGAGATATTAATCGTCAAAACTTGTTACATTCCGATTTGCTGAGTAAGTATTTTGTGATTAAATATTAAAATCCAGTTGGCGTGCGTTTAAACATTATTACCGTAACAGTATTTGTGATATACCGTACAGTTACAATGGGTTTCTAATTTTATGTGTAATAACTACCATGAAATAAAAAAAGTGTGCATTTGTGGGACGTTCTTTGAAGCGACCCTAATAACAGCATTAGCACTCCATGAAATTAGTAATGTCTCCGAATTTCCTTCTTAAACAAATACAACACCGTGCCAATCGTTCCAGTTGGACCAGTGAGATTTCATTCATCTGCACGATATGTAATTAATATCCATCCAATATATTACATACTTAAGAAGTATTTTGTACACACACCATTGCAGCAAATGGTGTGTCACAGCAAACCAGAAGGATACACACAAACAAACAGACAAGTAAACAAAAAAAAATAGAACTAATGTCAATTAAGTTACAAACTCAAAACTGTGTATAAGATCCCCGGTGAATGTGACTGTGTATACACCGGAAATACTGGCAGATTTCTTCCTACACGCATAAAAGAGCACAAGAATAATGTAAAGAAGGGTCTAGTTAAAAAATCTAAACTCTCGGAACATGCCTGGGACAATGGTCACAAAATACTCTGGGATAATGCTACCCACTGACACAGGAAACAAACAAAGAGTAAAGGAAAATCAAAGAATCTGCATTGATAGTAAATAACAGAAATCTATTTAGCCAGCAAATCATATAATTGAAAAACATTTGGTTACCAATAATTAAATAAATATTTAAGTAGCCAACAAAGAAATAACTAAGCCACAATTATCACAGGAAAGTAGTAGACAATGACAACATACTCGTACTTGCGCAGCCAATCAGGACATGGCTGTTTCCTATTGGCCGGGACAGAAGAGGGGCTACATATTATAAAACCCCTTGTTTTCCAGTGCCGATGCTCCTCGGACTGTGTATGAGCCCGAAGATGGGGACAAATTGCAGTCTCCGGAACATCGCAATGTGTTTTGTCACAAGGAGACCACTGAGTTCCTTTGTATTTTCATTGTTTTACTGTTCACAGACTGTGTTATTTCCATTAGTTTTTGTCTGTTTGTAGTTTTTATTATTGTCTGTTGATTCGAACTTACTAACGAAATTCCTTTTGTGAAATAATCTGAGTTATATATTTATTTTTCCTTAGTTTATAATTTTTTTGGTGCATGCTTGCTCGTTTGTGTTCAGTTTCTTGTATCTTATTGACTGAATTCCTTGTGGAGTTGTATATGTTTACCTAAGTTTGCCAGTTGCAAACAAAGTCCTTTTATTTGTTTACTTGTCTCTTTTATGTGTGTATCTTTCTGGTTTCTGTGACACACTATTTGTTGCATTGGCGTATTTTTCAAAATGCTTCTTTAGTTTCTAACTTGTCCCCATTTAAAGAATCGATTAAAAGTATCGCATCCAATATTTACCAATTATTAGCAGTATTGTATCCAACAATACACTTCGAGCACGTGGTATTTATATGCCTGCCGCACACAAGCAAAGAAAATGTGTTGTTGTGGACAAATTCGCATAGCTGGAGAATTGTTTCGTGCCACTTGCATGTTATTGGTTAAAACGTGAATCAGCCCCTGCTAGTCTAATACTTCCATAATAGCCCACAACTCATAGTTGTGTACAGATATTGCTAAATTTCGCTTCACTTGGAACAGACCATGCTTCAACACTGTTCCTACAGATGTATCACGTTCGAATAAATATTTACAAATTATTGTTAAGAATAATTATTTACAGTCATACCTGAGTATTTATGTTATTAACCACTGACTTGCGACTTTTAGTAATTCTCATTACCATTTCATTCAAACCGTTAAATGGACATACGTTTGTAACGAGTAATAAATTACACATTGGGTAACTTACCACACCAGCTATATAGCTTTTTTTTTTTAAATATTTTGAATATTTATTATTTACAAACATGTGTAGGCATTCACTACTGACATACAACAAAACTACAATTTATAAAAGAGTCTTAAGCCCTTTACAGCCCACTTGACAATTATTTGCTACAGAACGATCAGACATCTACGTTATTTCTGTGCACACGGCCTTAGCACACCATGTACAAGTTTTTTTTTTTTTTTTTTTTTTTTTTTTTTTTTTTTTTTTTTTTTTTTTTTTTTTTTTTT
>PNEQ01069215.1:0-31096 GCA_003012365.1 Medauroidea extradentata | reverse complement strand
CTTGTGGACAATGTAAGGAAATCTTACCTGAAATAATGTTTCACCGTAATTTAGTTTTGATGTACTGTACGATAATTGTGGTAACAGAAGCAAGACTAAAATTGACCGCCGTTTCCAAGAAAGCAAACAGCTTTTATTACAGGACTGTTATTACTTTGAACGTATTTACTGTTCTAAAGACGCAACGTTGCTAATGCCCGTTGTGTCTATGTTACTAACTTACTGGTTGTCCTTTTCTGGGTTCAACTACAAATGACCTGGATCCCTGACCGTAAAGTGAAAGGGCCGCAAGGGAGATTGAAGAGAATTTTCGGGCGAGGACAAGAGAGGCTGGCAATAAACCTCGCCGCTGTGACCTTATATCCCCTCCTGCGTTGCTCAAATGTTTGCGCCGTTAAATAGGTACGAGCGTCTGACGTCCCCCAGCCAATCAACTGCAGACTTGGAACACCAGCTCGTCGCCACAGGAATACGTCCGGCGTGAACATGAGCTAACCACGGCTGTTTTTCCGCCATTATGCAGCTATTTCTAATTCAGTATACAGGCTGTTCGCAAACAAAATCATGGGCTAAATTTGAGACGAAACGTTTGTGACAAAATGTTGCACGATAATATTTTACGTGCACAATGTAGCAGCATAGTACTTTAGTTAGTCCTCTCTTGAGTTCCACGTATATCTTACTGGTCTTACTACCACTGTTCTGGCCTGTGTATTACTGTCGCAAATTAAAATGCCGAGCAGTCCAAACATGAAACTATGTTTATTTTACGTTTCATTGATAAAATAATACCTGAACAAGGAGTGCAAGAAAGGGACGTCCTTCGTGCAGTGTTGCCACATTGTGCACATTAAATGTCGTTTTACAACTAGATAACCTAAAAATTCGTGTTTTCTTTTAGGCGTAAGCTAGAGTTCCAGCAACTGTACTGTATGTCTGCATCACATTCATAATTGGCCGTTGACACACGACACTTCCTGGAAGTATCTGAGGCAATAATAATAATAAAACTGTGGCTGAATACAAGTCCATTTCGCTGTGTCATCGAGCAGCTAACAAACAGCTACAGTCTGCATGGTTTCACATATGTTCTTGGAATTTAGCCTACTGGTCAGTGAATCCACCAATTTGTCCGGTTTCTGTTTGTAACATTTTGACATTTACAATTATCGTTCTGCTATTTAACCGAGAAATCGCGTGGTGTTCTTATAATGCGGTTGTTTCTGGACATGCTGTGTAGTTAAGGACAGGAACATTTCGAGCGAATTCAATGACCTACAGGCTAGAATCCATTGTCCTGTGCATACTCACGCCTCGTCTGTTCGTTCCACTGTATAACGTTGGGAACTCCGACGAGTAGGGACTCCTATTTATGGTATAAATATTTCTGCATCACACTATAAATCTGAATTAGTAAATATTCACTGATTCACGCCGATGGATGGAGCAGTTTCAACAAACTTAATCAGTGAGAAACCACTTTGAAATCTGTGACTATTCACTGATTCCGATCAAGAATGCCAATGTTCAACAAGTTAATAGTGAATCTCCACATATTTTCCAGTGATTTTTCACTGATTCACTAAGTGAAAACTGTTCTAAGAAAAGAACTGGAAGAACCAGATAATATTCACTTATTCACTTTTGAGATGTTGGCACTCTTGAAGGAAATCAGTGAATATTCACAAATTAAATCTGTGACTACTTTCACTGATTCAAATTGTTGAAACTGCTTCATTCATCAGCGTGAATTAATGAATATTCACTTACTCAGATTTAGAGTGTAGCTTGTTTCAAAGTGTCGTGTGCACATCCTGAGGCATTGATAGAGGCGCGAGTATTCCGCGTATTTATCTGGCAACAGCATAGACTTCTCAGTTCTATACGTGTGCCGTACCATTTGCTTCTAACAGTACAAACGTGTAGCTCGTGATATATCCACGACTTGTTTCCTTATTTATAACTAGCTTGCAGTCGTCAAATGTGTGTTAAATCCACTCTCATCTAGTCACAGAAGGAAGAGTGAAGTATATATTATTCACGTTCAACCTCACCTAGAATCACGTAATAATCGTGTCTCTTGGCATTGATTCATGATAAGTAATTTGACGTTTTTAACTCGACATGTGTCTTAACGTTATACTGCATATTACACATACGTTGTATCTCGATAAATTTATTCTAATCGGTATGGCCAAATGAGATATTTCTTTTCACAAAGACAGTCTGCCAATAACAACTAAGCATATCTACAGACGTGTGCGTAAGGCGTTGAAATAAGTTGTTGCACAATATTTTCGTGAAACTTAGTGTCTACTAACGAGTAATAATAATTCGAGAAAGGTAGTCACTTTCTAAAATTTATTACCGAAGTTCCAAATGCCTAAAGATTTCCTGATTTCACGTTATTATCAGATAACTAGAGATGATAGAGGTAAAGTCAATTTCAAATACATTCCAAGTCAGGTTGAACGCCGAAAATATACACTTCATAATCACGTGTGTGATTAGCTGGCGGCTCTCATGAAACGCATTTAACTACTGCAAGGAAACGATTCATAGAGCTATCGCTTGTAATGTTGTAACCCAATGAATAATCGACTGTATTCAGAGCGTGTACAGGACTGAGCAATCTAGGCTCCTGCCAGATGAATCCGCGAAATTGACGTACCTCTAATGATGGTATATCGCAAAATTTATTCGTGCCAGCATAGCCTTGGAAACGCTGTTGTTTCTCTCAACCTGTAAGTTATGATAGGGTGATACACGTGTGGCACTCGGTAGTTGTCTGCACACCAATAAGAGGAATAAAATTTTACTATATCGGGATTCTAATTGGCAAGTCAAATAGGGAAACAGTTCCCGTTACCGGGAAAAATCAGTGAGTTTTGGTAAGATGAATGTGGGTTGAAACCCAGCGAACAGTCAAGATTCCCCACGATAAACCATCATATCTAGTGATAACTGACTAGACATCAATTTACAGCGTGCTCTTCTGACTTCTGTAGTTGGCCGGCAGTTTGTGGGGAGCGCTTTGAAAACATTTGTAACAATTGACACAAGGTCAACTGTAAAATGCCCTTTATCCTGTAATGTGAGAACTCTAACACACGAAGGATCGCAGCCTACAATGCCATGGACTCTGTTCAGTTGATATTTGCCTTTGATCAAGGCGGATCGCTGACCGGAGGGTTTTCTCGGGAATCTCCCGTATACCCCGCTTTCTCTTTTAGGCTCATCTCGATACTCACCTCATGTCACCCCTCGCCGACGTTTAAGACCTCGGGTGTTAGGCGCTGACCAAAATTCATTCCACAATCACTCAAAAAATTGTGGACATTAATTCACTTAGAGCGCTGTGAAACCTGAACAGTAGAATGATACTGTCTTTTCGAAAAGGCGCTACTTCACCGACGTTCAACAGATGTACATATACCACTTAGCAACTGCTGGGTTTAATACGGTAGTAATCTGATCTTTGAATGAAATTGCAATGAGGATCTGTGACATGTATAAGTTCCATTTCTAGCTAATTTTGCTGAGTGGCAGAAAAACCCATAATTTTATGAGCACAAGAAAATGAGTGACTAGAAGGAAAAAACTAAGAAATAAGTGTAACAGTGGCTAAAGTCTTTTGTTGATCACTTTATGTAGTTAGCAGTACTGCAATACTCTGCAGATGTGAAGGACGCGAACTTGGGCACTCTGTCTATATCCCAGTAGTACGTTATGGTGAATGTCTTTGGCATTTTAAAGTTATAAAAATCAACATTTATGACGAAGTGTCAAAACAATGTCCTATATTTACTGTGATATTTTATTTACAACTATTGCAAAGAAAGTATGTAAATCAGGCAGCGTAACTAAAAATAATAATAATATTATAGGTCATTTCGGATGAAACAAGGACTAAAATTTTAACCTTTGAAAAATATCACTAGCCGTTACTGCATATAATTTAACACCAACTACAGTTGCCTTAAAACTTGTGAGGCTGGCAGCGAAATTACGCAATAAAGTACCGTGTGTTTTGCTATTTAAATACAACAATACAGAATTAAAATCAACCTAATCGACAAAATTTTATTTTAAACAGTTAATAAACTTTTTTTACTAAACTCTAAACTGTATCGATTCCTACTGTCTGCACAATTTATCTTACGAGCGCAAGCATCAAGTGCTGTGTCCAGATATATTAGACATTACCCGTCGTTAGCCGTTACATGCGGAATGATACGAACTGACTGAAAATAGAAATTTAGCAGTGATTTTTTGAGTGCTCACTTTATCCCGAACCACCTATACTAGAAAAAGTTAAGCAATTTGTTTCAACCATATTTGTATGAAATGTAAACTAGCAGGCTACTAATCATCACAATCACTAAAAGTAACTATAGTTCTCTATCTAAATTAAAATTTACATAAATTTTCACTGCACAATTAAAATTTCCTAAATAAAATGTACCCTGTAAAATGGCTGGGCTTTAAATAGGCTCCTTAATAATTATCGATAATTTTTGAAATAATGTTTATCGTTCGTGCATCGCTTATATATTCAAGCCAAATAAGAAGCTACTTAAAAATTATGTTCTCTGAATATTATGTTTCAAAATACAGAGATGAAATGTCTTTTTGGAACGGTGATTTCGTGTTATGATTTATCTTAGCGAGAAGTAAACCCAAACGTTACTGTTATAAGTTATAAGCGTTGAATTAGGTCTTTACTTGTAGAAAAATGCAAAAGTATATAAAGTATTCACGACTAGAATTGTATAGGGATTTTCGAATATTTATACTTTTAATTATTCTCACCGATATCTAGTTTTTACTGCCATGTATCTTAACTCCCGGCTTAATTACACCAACCTATTTATATGATGTCTGCAGCATAATATCGGGCGTTAGCCAATGTCCGTGTCCCTTACTGCAGAAGTGGTCCAGTCAGAAACAATACGAACAAAAAACAAAGCAATTCTCTATGAGCACATAACAATTTTCGGTAATATCACGAACCTTAGTCGTTGAGACTGGCTAATTCTCTCTCTCTCTCTCTATCACACTTCCGCTCTATTTCTTTCTCTCCCTCTGTGTCTCTTACTTCCTCACTCTCTCCACCAATTTCCTCTCTTGTTCGCAAATTGTTCTTTACTTCCCGCTTTCTATTAATCGTTCTGTATCTCGTAATTATAAACCGACGAAAACCAATTGTTAGGTATCAGGAATGCTCGATCTGAACTCAGTTACGCCGTAGTGAATTGCACGTCAGTTAAAATTTACATATAAATTAAAATTTTTGTTTTGAAACACCCAACAACTGACAGGTTGGTTATTCACGTAAAATGAGTGGAAAACTTTCCCTCGTCAAGTTGCTTAAGATTCCACTTAATGACGTTATAGTTGTGTAAAACGGTTAATAAGTCCAAAACAAACGCAGATGACATGTAATGTTACTGCACTTAGATAACACTTGTGTTAGTGGGAACAATCTCAGTCGCATGCAAAATTTTTTAAAACCCCTATTTAAAGATATTCGTCCCTACTAAACAACTAGTTTGTACTTCGAATATAGACAGGGAAGTTTGATATAAAAATATAAAAATTGGGGGACAACTTTCATACATTTTAGTTCTCAATAAGTTACATGTATTCTAACAGCCACCAAGCCGCCAAATACTTGTGTATACCTCATTTAGCAAAGTAGTACGACTTTTAATAGTATACAATTTTCATACTTCATTTCTTACTTAAAAATCGCTTAAAAATTGCCTGCAACTTGTTTTAATGGAATAAACTAAGACTTTTTATTTTTAGGTACACACCTAATAAATTGCGTCAGAATCTCATTATACGTTTTCCCAAAATAATTTCGATTATTATTTTATATATATATATATATATATATATATATATATATATATATATACACACACACCATTTTTCGCAATTTAACTGCAAGTTACAATAACGTTATAAAAAACCACGCTATTACACAAAATGTAATATTCCCCGGTAAAATAAAATATAATTTCATATAATCTAAGATTTTTATCAAATATTTGTTTACTAATGTACACATGTATAGATCGCAGATTGCGACCAGATTATTGAATGTTTTCCACTCAGTAGCTTTCACAAGCTTGGGATGGAATCTATTTTTTTTTTCAGGCCAAGTTCTAGCGTGATCATCTCAACAATAAGCGAATTACTTTCCGCTAATTTTCTGACCAGTTTGTCAGCATAGCTGGGTTGTGTGGATCTAGGTTGCTTATTGTGTGTAGAGGTATGTCAATTTCGCGGATCAGTCTGGCAGCAGCCTAGATTGCTCAGTCCTGTACACGCTCGGGATACAGTCGATTATTCATTGGCTTACAACATTACAAGCGATACCTCTATGAATAGAGCCACGATTTTATAGCGAAAATATTTTTGCAACATTTGGTTTCGATGCGTCATGTGCACACCTGCAGCTCTGCTATATCGTCTGTGATTGGATGATTTTACTCTCACTGGCCTTGGAAAATTATAGTCGTACATACTCACAACAATCTTATTCTGATTGGTGCAGTAAAATGAGAAACTTGTCTGAAGCATAACACGCTGCCAATAACCTTGAAACAGAACTGCCGATGTGCACGTGAGTCACTGAAACAAAGTGGGGCAAAAATCTTTTCGCGACAAAATCGTTGCCCTATCTACGAATCATTTCCTTGTTTACTGGTTTGCAGTAGTCAAATGCTTTTCGTGACAGCCGCCAGCTAATCACACACGTGATTATGAAGTATATACTTTTGGCGTTCAACTTGACCTGGAATGTATTTGCAAAATTGACGTACCTCAAATCATGTGGTATGTTTCACGGGTGCTTCTGTATCTATAGGTACTCTGTAACTACAAATAGTTTATTTGTCATAAATGTGTTTAAATGCTGGTGATAGTACGTTATAATTGTTTTAATTAAGCATAATTTTAACCATTGAAACTGTTTAGAAATTTATTTGAAATTTATAATTGCTGTTCATTGCTTGTAGACGTAGGCTGTAGTGTGGCGACATACGAAAATCATACAAACCACACATAATCGTAATTATTGCATTGCGCACCGAAATTACTGTGTATAGATCACTTACAATATATTATCTTCCTGTGTAACACGCTCAATAACTCGCAAGGTCACTGACTGACACCAAGTCTTCGTAGGGTCAGTGTTTATAGAATGCTTGCATAGGCTCAGTAGAAAATATACGATCAACAAATATACGAATATTACACAGGGATAAGCCTACGTATTGTATTAAAACATTGGTTTAAGTCCAAAAACAACAATCAAAGTCTTAGTACAACGATATTTTTTGCTTTAAAATTATTTTACAAGAGGTTTTAACAATTTGTTATCCTTATTTGATTATTTTAAAAAGAATATTAACAGTGTCTTTCTCATTGGCCTGTATATAAGCCTCTTAAACTATATGTTTACTGAAGCAAATAACAGCTGTTTGATTGTCTATTCGCCGACACAGTTACACCATATAATTTTGAAATAAATTTATTTTGTACATCAATATCGGCTCATCACGTTCTACATAGAGTGAAATGAAAATATATGTACAATATTTAAAATCTAGCTTGTGCGAAAAATAATAAACGCGAATTTTTCAGATCCTTAGCTAATAATACAGGGACATAAAATTTCTTAAATTTATAAACAGTGAGAGAAAAATGGCACACAATTTTTTTTCTTACTTCTGATGAATTGCCTTTTACAAGTAACGCAAATATAGCGGAAATTTTTTTTAAAATAACGTATACGTAAAATTGGTTCTACCTGAACATATTTTATTTGTACTGTAGTAAAACAAGTATGACGTGTTTAATACCAAAAATTTATAAGTCAGGCTTACAGTGGAAACTTAAAATAATAATGCCATCAATAAGCGGGTAAGCGTCCACATTGCCCACATGAGCGTTTTTTTTGTATTCGAACATCTAAAATACTTGTGGTACAAAGCATTTTTTATAACCTTCATGCAACTTAAAAGTTACTACTTTATTCTGTGCGGTGTCCAAGGTCCAATAATTATGTCAAAAATGGCAATTCACAATTAAAAGGTAGTAGTATTAAAAGTATCTGTCAGTTTTTTTATATTTTCGTTGCAAATATAAGAAAACATAAAAAATTATTTAAATAGTCAAGACGTTTATTAATTAAGCTATAACAACGATAATTTTTATAGCAGATAGCCTACTAATTGTACGTCCGTGACTTTGGCCTCATGAAAAATGATTTGCATGTCTGGTGTTGCCAGTGAGTCACATAAATAAAACAATAACAATATAAGCAGGTCCGTACACATAACACTATACAGTAAGTATAGGTACGATTTCTAAATGTAATTCTATATAAATTATTTATAGGTGGTAATACTTGCTTTACGGATCGTCTGTCTTGCACCGTTTACAAACTTAATTTCACCACATTAATAAAGTAGTTTACTAAGCTGAAAAACGTATAAAAACTTAATTGTATATACCTGAGCATCATTCTGAATCAAACGACACCCCGATAATTCATCTAATAAGATAAAAATCACAAGCCAATAGAAAACCATCATAATTATTTTTACCAGTTTAGGGGTCGAACAGCGAAACTTATTGAAATAACTTAAATTTAGTGTTTCGTTATTGTCTTCATTTGAGTGAAAATCGCGATGAAAGCTTGTTGAATCCGAGCAGTGTCAACATTCATTAAAATGCATTTTCACCTCTGTATAGAACTTAAAAAACTAATTTACAGTAAATTCTTAAATATTTTACTAGTAAATACGTTATCATAATCGTCAGTTTAAAAGCAACTACAATGTTGAATTTGCAGCAACATTAAATCACATTCTGTAATATTTTATGGGCGAGGGCGTCCCAATATGGCGATCCGGGTTCGATTCCCGGATTATCAAATGTAAGAATCGTACCGGACGATGCGGGTTTTCTCAGGGATCTCCGTTTTCCCTGCCCTTCAATCTAGAGGTGCTCCATGATCACATCATATCCTCGTCACCAGCGCTAAAGACGTAGATGTTGAGTACTAACCATCATATCTTGAACTTATATGGGTGACCCATTGAAGTGACTACCTCGACGATAACCCGTCGGGTTCCAGATATTTTTACAGATTACTGAAAACGCATTTCACCCATTTCCCCCTCCATACTTGTCGAAATTCCAAAAAATAATAAAATAATAATATTTTCAGTCATTTCAGTAAGTACCATTATTAAGGAAAATTACCGGGATATCTTTAAGCTTAGCTGGTTTCATATGTATCGATATTTATTCGAAAACGCCCATATCATATTTTTTGCGTTCATGTGTCGAATTGGGAAATAACTTAGAAATATTATTTTTTGTATTAGCAAAATTTTATACTTAGAAATTATGGTGTGTCGCGAAAATGTTTTGTGTCAACCTACCCTTGAAAACACTCTAGTTTCTTGTGACATGTGCAATCGAGTGATATGCGTCTGACACAACGTAGCTGTCTGCAGACCAATAACAGGCATCAAATATTACAATACCGGTATTTTTATTGGCTCAGTCAAATAGGGAACAACTCTACGTACAAGCTAACGCCAGTCATCTTCCGGTAACCTGAACGTGCGTTGAAACCCAGCAAACAGTCAAGTTTTCCCCGCGATAAGCAATCATCCCTAATTTTACTAAAGCATAGGTCACTACTTACATCGACATATTCGTTAGTATGCAGCAACGGTCGGGAACACGTTTCATAAGTTTTAACCGTCTAAAGGACCACATTTTTAGGAAATGTGTGATTTCTCGTCGTACACGTTCGTATAAGCATGCGATAGAGTTAAAAACATCTTCGATGTCCAATTGTGATCGATCGAGTAGCAGAGTTTCCACCTATCCGTTTGAACCGTGTTTAGTTTTTAAGAAAACTTAAAGTACACACACATATTATTTCAATGACTAAAAATAAGCAAATATGTATGCGGTGCAACGTCCAAAACACACAATTATTCTTTTGTACGTGATTGGTTCAAATAATGCCAGTAATCAGCATTTTAATCGTCTATGAACATATTGCCTTTTATCTTAGGCCTAAAGTCTGTAGATTCGGCAATATGGTAGCATGCAAAATAAATACTTACGGATTAATTTTCCACACATTCTGGTCTTATATGCCCACGGCTTTTTTTATTTTGTACCGCATTGAGAACTGCCTGGCAATTATTGATTAACAAAAGAACTGTGGTTTTAGCGAGACAGAGATTAATCTTGTGCAATTACCATTTTAAAACGGGAGACAGGAAAAAAATGACGATCGCTCATCCGGCCGCAGACAACTCCATCAAATAGCGGCGTTATATTTCGCGAGCTGGCCGCGTGCCGCCCACCAGGACCGGCCGGCTTCCTAAGTGGCGCATTTGACCGTCAATCCATTAGCATTATTGAACGCTCCATTAGCGGGATGGAAAGGCACAGCTCAAAAAATAATCCATCGGCAAACGTTAATAGTTATGGTTCGTCTGTACCCACAGTTCGGGAAACCAACATTCGTTTGTGCATCGCCGTGCAACAAACAGGCTTTTGAAAATGTTATCAGTTTTTTTTTGTGGCCACAATTCTAGGCTTTGAATTGCTCGTTTGTAAATTTTATGTGAGCTGATCGCTGTAAATTTTATTATTTAACGTACCTGCCTACAAAAGAAACAGCGAGACATGAAGGTAAGTATAGCTGTAGGTAGAGTCACCACTTAGTCACGAGAATATTTTTGAACAATTTTGTAGCAATCCCTAGATATGGTGGTTTATTGCGGGAAAACTTGACTGTTCGCTGGATTTCAACGCACGTTCAGCTACCCAGAAGATTGCTGGTTTCTCTATGTGAGGGTAACTGTAACCCTATTTGACTGAGTCAATAAGGATCCCTCCATTATAATACTTGATGCCTACTACTGGTATGTAGACAGCTAACGTGTGTCAGACGTGTATCACCCAATCAAACGCGTTGCGAGAAACTACAATATTTTCCAGGGTACGCTGGCACAAATAATTTTTACGATATCGTTATAGGTACGTCAGTTTCACGGATATATTCCAGGTCAGGTTGGATGCCACGAATATATACTTTATTTTTACGTCTGTTATTAGCTGGCAACGGTCACGAAATGCCTTTGACGACTCCAAGCCAGTAGCAAATAAGGAAGTAATTCGTACGACTGTCGCTTGCTACCCGCTTGTTATGTCATACGCCAGTGAACAATCAATTATTGTAGCCGGTGGGTGTACAGGACTGAGAAATCTAGCCCGCTGCTAGGTAAATCAGCGAAACCGACGCAACACTAATGATGGTTTATCACGGGGAAACTTGACGGTTCGCTGGGTTTGCACGCACTTTCAGTTTACCAGAAGATTTCTGGCTTCTCCCTGTAAGTGGAGCTGTTACCATATTCGACTGAGCCAATAAGAATCCCGCCATTATAATACTTGATGCCTATTACAAGTATGCAGACAGCTACGGAGTGTCAGAAGTGTATCACCCAATCAAACGTGTTGCGAGAAACTACAGCGTTTTCAACGGCATACTGGTACAAATAATTTTCACCGTAAACCATCATTAGAGCTAGTTATTTTTGATGAAAAGAATTATGGAACATTTTGCGTCAATACGTAACGGTAGGGCTAGGAATATTTAACGAGTTCAACTACCATCGTGCTAGAATCCATTATCCTATGTATACCGAAGCCCTACCATTTGTCCATTACCTGCTACTCATTCAGACAGCAGACAATGAACGAATAGACGGGGCTTGAGTATGCATAGGACATTGGATTCTAGCATGCAGGTCATTGAACTCGCGAAATATTCCTAGTCCTAAAATCTCACATCTGCAGCTCTGCTTCGTGTCTATTGGCCGGGTGTATTTGTGAAGAGGCGTAGCTCATTTGACTGAGCCAATGAGAATATGGTTACTGCGACACCACACGTCTGTGATTTGCGGGTAGATCCCTGAAGACGTTGAGAGTTAAAAGCAGCCAATCACTCACCATGAAGCACAACTGCAGATGTGCACATGAGGCATTGAAACAATATGTTACATCATTCCTTTCACCACAAAGTACCAGGTATAACCATCATCTCTAGCAATTCCATATGTGTAGGCACAGGAAGTTGTCGCGAAATAATTTTTTGCTCTTACGTACACATCTGCAGCTCGACTTCCTGGTAGAGACCTGAAAAATTCACGTTTCACTTTGGTCCCAAGCTGTAATTCCAACAACTGTTAGTTTGTACCACTTTCGCAATTTACCCGTGATTATTTGTAGGGAACCCTGATTTTCTCGAAAAGAATTTTGCCCCATTTTGTTATAGTGACGTACGTGCTCATCTGCAGTTCTGCTTCATAATCAGTGATTGGACGTCTTAGCTGTGACGTGTCTTGGGGTTTTACTGGTAAATCTCAGACTTGTGAAGTTGTAGTAACGTTATTGTGATTGGCAACGTCAAATGAGAGACATCACTTCACTAAGACACGCTGCCAATAAACATGAAGTAGAACTGCAGATATGCATGTAAGCTCGCTTGTTCGTTCCGTCTGCCATCACGCCGAAACTGACCCTTCGCTGTTCGCTTGTTCGTTCCGTCTGCCGTATACAAATAGTTAACGTTATCATGCAATTAAGGTTGGTAATTAAAACTCTTGATATAATTAAGCAGTTTCGTATAAGCATATATGTGAGAGAGTTTATAAATAAAATACTTCTTGTGCACAATTAATGCACCTACAAAGTTACGCATAACATAAGAAAACGTTGGTAAAGTCAGCAAAACATTTGTTTCAGTCACACAAATATGTTACGCAAATTATTTGGGAACGTTAAACAAACCGCAATGGTTACTGCAGCAATCCAGAAATTCATTTACCAGTAATTTTCTTGAAACAATAAAATTTATGTCGTATTTATACGTTTAGTTGTTTAGATAAATACGTTTTCTCAGTGTACATTTAGCCTCTACCGAGTAACCGAGTAGACTAATAAGGCAACATCTGATTTGGTCACATTCATCGTGTTATTTTGTGTTTAATAAACACGCACTTTTTAAAAACTCGCATACTATTCACCATAAACTCCGCACGTATTTTGCCGTAACAAGATTAACGGATCGTCAGTCTGTAAAACTCTAAACAATGCACGGACGTTCCAACAAACAATAGTATTACTTTCAAGAATGTCATCGTAACTCATGGTACAAAGTGTAAAGTGTAAAAATTTTAGATATTATGAATAACAAGACTTCAATCGTCGTTTTAGTGAACTAACAATCAGATTTAATTTTTCATTGAAACTGAAAAAAAAAAAAAAAAAAACGTAACCTGAAAACAAGGTTGTACAATGATAGTTTTGGAATATTAGGTTAAGAGGAAATACGTTAATACGAAAAATATTTTTACAATCAAATCTAATCACGAAACGAATTGTCCCCCATTTCTTCCGTTTATGTAGAAACATATAATGACGTTATTACTAATGTGATATAGATATCATTAAAGTGTTAAACTTGTTTTTACTGGGTTGTTTTTTTTTCTTTCGAGACAAAAATTTCATTTTTTAGTTAATGTTTGAAAACGATTTACGTATGAAATATTAATTCTGTCTCAATATTCATACAAACTAGTTCCGTCTCCTCTGATAAACAGCACAACATACAAGTTCGGAAGGAGTAACTTGTGAAACCATGAAAAACCACAGGCAATTTTGTCTATAATGGTTGGCTGGAATAAATTTGCCCCATACATACGATAACAGTGAATAAATTAAATAATGATACTTCTTCAAGGTTATTATAGTTTTTAATAATTTAAGGATAAATATTTATCGTTTAGAACCTATTAAAATACACCCGCGTAATAGTAAGGGTTTGTACGTAAATTTGTAGTAAAAAATTACATTCCTTAAAATGAAGTGGTTAGCAATTTACCCCTATATGAACTACATCTGGGTAACACTGATGTTAAAATAGTTACACTGTGCCTAATTTAACTGTATACTAAGTTAATCAGGAGCATGGCTACGTTAAAATAAAGTGAGATTTCTCGTGACAAATTCCTTTTTACTCCAGTGGCTTAGTATAATTTATGTGCCGTTCGACCCTTTTTACAAAGTCATTTCCATATGCGGAATTTAATAACCGTAATGCGTCTTCGCACTGAAGAATATTACCAGTCGGTATGTAGGCTACTACGACATTTATCATTCTGGAACGTCACCCAAGACTCAGTCATCATTAATTATGTAAATGCGACCTCAAACGTCAGAATCACGTAGTAATAATAAACTAGGTATAACTTTTTTCCTCGGCATTCTTTTGTACTGCAGCTATGTAATTTTCCAGTTTTTTGTTAACGCTGCATTTAGCGTATCTACGTAATAAGACTCCAACAATGGAAAGTCAAGAGATCAATGCTTTTAGTCAAATTATTTCATTGATAATAAAACGTGTTTTTAAATCAAAACTGTGGTGATGTTTTATATGCCCACTTACAGTAAATTACATCCATAGATATAGATGCCCACTCAAGTAAATCTAATTTAAACACGGATTTACAGAGCAAACATCCAGTTGCGTATTTGTATATGTGTTTTTATGTAACTGTCACTACAGATTCAAATTAATTATTGTGACAACAGGTATTATTTTGAATTTATTGCTTGTAAATAAACTTTTCGTTCTTATACACGGATATTCACAGGCCATTATCAATATTTATATAATTTATTTTATTTAAAATTGATTTTTGACACATATTAGAATGAAAAACAACACATAAGAGTCTTCAAATTATTAATTTTGTTTCCATAACTATAAAGAATATCTTTTGGAAATTGAAACTATACAATAGGCTATCTCAAGGTTTTACATATTACACGTTGTTGTATTTATTCGAATAGAATAAAAATTGCTCCGGAATAAAAAACTAATTGGAAAATAAGCCTTTCAATTGTTACTAGCCCTAAATCTAAAGCCAAGAATTGAAGTCTATACATTGAAATATGTAAATATGTATATATATATATATATATATATATATATATATATATATATATATATATATATATATGTGTGTGTGTGTGTGTGTGTAAAGACACTTCCAGGTCTTGATACTACTTAAATAATGTATTTATTAATTAGTATCATTATAATTTAAAAATTAAATAAATTATAGGGATAATATGACACAAAATTTGCAAAAAGCAAAAAAAAAATATGTTGATCTGATTGCTACCAAACTTCACAGGATCACCCGCTGAGATAACCTGAAGATTGCCTGAATATTTCATCCAGATCCCTCCAACCGTTTTGGAGTCCATAGGAAACATACATGCACGCATAAATTTATATATACAGATATGTATAAAGATGTATTGATACTGCATTTTAAGTGAATAATAAATCATACTCACGTTCTAAATATCGTGGCATAACCGACTGGCTAGCTTATACTTTTACATCTTTCTCGAACTTCTCGCCAACCACAAGTTTCCAGTCCTATTAAAAATGGCTGTTATATAAGATACTTTGTTTTTTATTCTATGCTTCCTTGAGTCAAAGGTAACTTTTTAAACGTACACTGTAATAGGTTCGAAGTTTATATATTGTAATCACTATGGAATTCACTTGCTGTGTTTATTTGGTTTATGCCACTACAAATTAACAACGGGACAGTTTCAGGTAGCTATCATACCGATTTATATTCTGTTTTATTTTAGTTCAATTACATGTATTGTATATTTGCCTGATATAATCCCTACGAGGATTTATTGCGGTTCTCAGGAATTTAATTTACAGTAGGTCACATTAAACACGCGTTGAATTTGTGAATTAGAATTATGTTGCTCGAACAGCATGTTGGGATTTCATGTTCATATTATGTGTTATTTGATTTCTACAAACTAACTTCAAACCTTATTTCGATGCAGCAATAAACAACATACTATAATTTGGTTCGACTATTCTGACGTGTATGAAATACAGTTGGAGACAGAAACTTGTGCGCTGCGATAAGATAATGACGTGGTGGATTAAATGCATAGTTTGACACTGAAAGTAAGACACTTGAAACTTCAGCAAATTCACTTTGTTTGTATGAGTTATGTTACATTATACCATATTTAGTTTTATTAAAACTAAGGTTAGGCGTATGAAGGGGCGACTGAGTGAATTGTTTTTTCCGAAATCATGGTACAAAACAAATGAAATACGATATAACAAATATATATTAACATAAAAATTGCCGTTTTATATGCTAATATAGATAAGGTGAGAATCCGCTATCCTTCATGTATTTCTCTATCCATAATTAATGAGACAATTTTTTAAATACTGCTGTAGACGGTATATCAGCATCACATTTGTTAATAAGAAATTCACAATCTAAACACTGGGTTTGCTTATATAGTTGGCAAATTATTTTTCTTAGTATTGTCTTTGTTGGATTTTCTATTATGGCTTCTAAACACGTTTTAGCTTAAATTGATGTGAACAGATTAAATTTATAAGCAGCGTCGCCGCACATAAAATAAAAGTAATATAGGTGCAGTGGCCTACCGCGTTGTAAACTTATTAATCTGTTGTCATGCTGTCAATTATAATTTACATAGAACGTTTATAAAACTTTGGGACATACTTCAGAAGGCGATTCAATAAGAAAAATAAGGTAGGTTTTAGTTACTTTTAATTTTACGAAAGTACTAGAGGAGAACCCTTGAAAACAAAGTGGGGAAAAAAAAAATGCATTTTCGGAACATATCGGAAACCACTTAAAAATAAAAAGTGTTGTTTCCCATGCCGATTTACGCTTACTAGAACATCTACTTGCGAAGAAACAATACCGAAGTCATCAACCCTTCAATGTTGTGATTTTTGAACGATTCCTTCAAAGAGTTAGGATTTTAAACTGAACTGCTTTGTATGGACAGACGCCATCGCGAATGAACGTTTCCGAGAGTGGCAGATAAACCCCACAATACAACAAAGAGAGAAAAAAAAAACAACATCATTAACTGATGTCAACGAACATATAAAATAGTAGTTTTATCAAGAAAGGCTACAATATACATAAGAACAAAACTAGATTCAGTTTCTTGGACGTACTCCATTGCAAAATTGAACGACTGTCAAAGAAAAACTAAACAAATTAAAGAAACCATAAAATAAGCAGAGTATGCTTAGTCAGCAAGATAAATACACAACATGAAATTCCAAGATGGAATCGGGTCATATAAAACAAACAGATAATAAATGAAATTAATGACAAAATAAAATAAAAACCAAATATCATGCGACACAACGATGAGACGAAACAACAAACATCAGTCGCACTCGTGTTCATGAACCCTGTGTGTCTACCTGATGACGGGAACAGATTCCAGTTCCCGAAACGTCTGTCTGGAAAACTACTGTGTTTTGTTTCGTCTCTTCATTATGTCGTTTGTCTTGACTGTATATGTCTGATATCTGTTGCGTTTTGTCTCGTCTACTTGTGTTCTTTTGGTATTTTTCTGTTCGTGTCTGATATCTACTGTGTTTGTTGTTTCGTCTCATCGTTGTGTCGCATGATATTTGGTTTATATTTTATTTTGTCATTAATTTCATTTATTATCTGTTTGTTTTATATGACCTGATTCCATCTTGGAATTTCATGTTGTGTATTTATCTTGCTGACTAAGCATACTCTGCTTATTTTATTGTTTCTTTTATTTGTTTAGTTTTTCTTTGACAGTCGTTCAATTTTTCAATGGAGTACGTCCAAGAAACTGAATCTAGTCATGAATTTCCATTGCTCAGTTCTTTCAAAGATCATAAGAACAAAAATAAAATAAATCATAATAATACTATTTTCAGATCGCAAAGTAGTTTCTTTATTTAGAAAGACGACAAAAAAGCGATGAAATAAAACTACGAAATAAGTTTCTCGTTCCGGAATTAACTTGTTCTTATTGTTCTGTTTTTATCGTATTTCTGAAAACTATTTTACTTTCCGAAATTGCATTACGTTACATGTTTGTTAACAACATCTTATACTGATTTTTTTTGTTTTATTCTATGCTTTATTTAAACTCGGTAACATTCACTCGCAATGGGGGTAGATGCTTTGATGTAGTTTGATTCAGGAAGAGTTCATAATGAATAAACAATTCCCTCATGTTGAAAATGCCTAGCATTCATTGTTAGCTCTAAAGTGGGCAGGAAGAGATCTGTGACAACCATGCTGTACAGGAAACTCATATTCCAAACAGGGAATTGCAGAATGGATGTGTAAACTTTACCGCGTTTAATGAAATGCAGGTCAATAAGATCCAGATAAGTTAACATAAAAAACTTTAATTATTTTAGCTGCCCCACACCTACTCCCAGCACACACATGTAGGTTTCTACTAGAATGTATATTTGACGTAAGCGCACACAGTCGGTTGTTGCCAACACAAGGCTCTAAACACAAAACGTAGTCTTTAATTAGCAACTATGTACTATTGAAAATAAAAGCTAGACCTAATAATAATATTTGATGAACAGCTGTTGATTAGCGAATAGTTTTCCGCCATATTTCTGACTTCTGTAGCTTCAGGCCGTAGTTTAACTTCTACATCCGTACGTTCCTAGTTACAAAGTTGAAAGTCTGCACTGATTACTAACATGAAAACACGGGCTTAAATATCCTTACACGTAAGTTTAACTATTTAAGCTGCATGATAGGAAAATTACCATACGAGTGAAACAAATCAACCTCACCTACGAAGAATAAAATTCCGTATATAAAAAATAATAAATTTTGGAAACATTACACTAGTAGTTTTATAGTTAACAATCATATTACTCGGATCTTGATAATAAGATTTTCGGTGGAAAATTATATCGTACATCACTACACATTTAACCAGTGACAGTACTCCTTACTCCTTCTCGACTAACTTAACTTCTCTAACGTAAAATGTCAAATTCTCCACTGAACCCTTAGTTACAAAATACGCAGAAAGAAAATTCCCTTGCCTATTGGTAACATATCATTGTCGTGTTTGTGAATCTTAATGAACAGTAACGTCAAATTTTACACTCGGGAAAATAAATATTCCATTCGTGTTAGGAAAATCTCGCTGTTTGCAAGCTTAGAGGTAATTTTTACACTTGAAGTCAGGAAAAATAAAGTTCCCATACAAGTGAGGGAAATTTCCCTGTCGTGAAGGTAAAATTTGTGTTTCTGTCCGATAGTATGGAACTTTATGTATTCAAAAAAATTGCAAAAGTGTTTCGTACAAAATTTAGGTGAGGTGTTTTTTTTTTGTTATTGTTCGGTAATTTAACTTACACAAGTAAGGGAATATTAGCATGTAGTGTCATGCAATAGAATCTTTTTTTGCAGTGTAGAGTTGTAAAGCAAACGGACAGTGTACGCTGCGGCTCGGGGAAGAAAAGAGAAGAGATTATATTCCTGTAAAGAGAGAGAGAGAGAGAGAGAGAGAGAGAGAAAGAGAGAGAGTAAGTTAGACGGGGACATGTTCAGTGAGGCGAGTCACGCCGGACATGTGCAATAAGGCGGAGAATCGTCTGCGTTGTTCACGGAGCGCCGTACCTTCGAGCATATCACGAGTGCTCTAAGACTCGTCATTGTGCTCTGTCCGGCGGAAAGGACGTCTTTATTCTCAGTTACAAAGAGCTCGTTACAATACCATCTCCCCCTACCCTCCCCCACTCTAGCTTGTATGGAAGAAGTACCAGAAATGAAAGCGTGTGTCTGTTCTACTTAGCAGACTAGAAGAACGGCGTTTATTTTCGTACTTGTGTCAGGCACACGCCACGTAATGAAACTTATCGCACGCAAGGTAAATATCTCGCTCACGAACAACAAAGACATTCTCTGTATTTTCAATCGATGATATCTCGATAACGTCTTGTGTCAGCCGTCTTAAATGGTCGATTTAATTGACCAGCGTGCTCATTAGGGCCAACATTTTTGTTATCAACGAAACAATTTAGAGGGAATTGGTTGAAGTGATGTTAGGTTCTTTTTATACAGGATGACTATTTGAAAAAGTCTCAAGTAATTTTGCGTCGTTTTTATCCCAAGAACGCTGCCTCGAGTACGCCACTTTTCTGCAAGTTAGAGACTCAGAAGTGACCTTGAATCACGCATCAAATGTCCCATCTCCACAGCGGGCCAAACATTGAATTATAGCTTGAAAGATTATCGCTAATATATTAATACTATGGGAATTTAAGGGATGGCAATATAATTTTACTGGAGGAAATTCTGTAGCAAAGTTCAAAGCAAGTTTCTAACTGAATCTCACATCCATCCGGGTAGTACATATTGAAGTATGTCAAACTAAAAATACAATTTTTATCTATGTTGGAGGCCTAAGAAACTGCGGTTTTTTATGAGCATGATGTCTGAACACTGCCTTCCCCTTCTCAGTCCGAGTTTTTTTTTTTTTTTTCGTGTTAGCACAATCTGCACAATTACAATAGTTTTGTATAAAAATATATATACAAAAACATTGCAACGCATTCGAAGCGCATGATAGGCGGTATCCTTAAGGGCACTGTGTACAGCAATTTTAAACGTCATATTTATAGTTCTATGTTTGTGAAACTTTTTTCATATTTTATACATAAATTGTGACGAAATTTTTTTTATGTAAATTTTATCTCTCATGGTGATTGCGTGACGACTCACAAACGTCAAAATTGCATTTTACGGTTTTTTGTACGCCACCAAAACCAACTGACATACCAAACTGAAAAAAAAAAAACAATTAATGGCGATGTTGAAGGTTACAAGGATTACCATGTAAAAAAAAGTGTGTTTAGAAATCGCTGTAATTTTACAAAAAAAATTTAAAAATTCTATTAATTTAAAAAAATACAAATTTTTTTATATAAGAGACCTTGCAGCGTACAGCACCGTTATTGGTTGTATTTTTTTTTTCTGTTTACTATGTCCGTTGGTTTTAGTGTCGTAGGCCTACATTAAACCGTACCATGCAAATTTTTACGTTTATGAGTTGGTACGCAAAAACTACGCGAGATAAAAATACTTCATAATAGCGAAATTTAGTTACAATTTACGTCTGAAGTAATACAATAGTACCCGGCGCAAATATAAAATTAAAATATTACGTTGTAAATTGCTGTATATCATGCCCGTAAGTTGATGTGCACTTTCGCAGCTCATATGAAAAGTGTTTATTATGAAAGATTTCTCCCGCGCATCAGTTACTACGACACCTCTACACGCTAAGTACTCAGCAAGCGTGCTTTTTTTTCTCGAGCCGTTTTAACTTCCTCGAGCCGTTTTAACAACTATGGCACTTTTACTGGTCCAAAACAACTTACATCTTCACTACTGCATGTCTTTTTATGGTATTTTATGAAGTTGTAGTGTAAGAAATGTGTAGGCGAGGAAGAATACAATTTAGAAAATAATTATAGGGCCTACAAGTAATTACGAAAAATTTATATTTTAATATTTTTCGAAAAATATTTTAAAATCGTCGTACATGTTCACGTTTCTCTGGTCGGTTTTAGTCGCCATGTTGTATTACTTTCAATTTCACATTTATGAAATACTAAGATTCAAATTTGATGTGAAAACTATGATTGTAGCGCATTTTTCGCTTCACACTACAATAAAGACACGACGGATGAACTTTAAACGTTTATTTAGGCTGCAATCAGTCAGACAAATAAAGAAAATAAACACAATTTTAAACCTTCTATGGCCCAAATACAGGTTGAAATTCCTGCTGACATGTTTATAAAAAAGCAAAATGTAAATAGAACTTACGCTTTAATTGCAAATTCAACATTTTGTATATAACAATTTCAAAAATCCGAAAAATAAAACAATAGTCCTACGACTGAAGCCTTTTCTTAAAGACATTGGTACGTCACAAAGAAGTTTTATGAAGAATTTGTTAAGATGTTTACGTGTAATAATACTTTATAAAATTTTTGGTAAATTCCAAAGTTAACGTACCCATACATTAAAGACGAATTGAGGTTTAATTAACTGTTTGATTCCAAACGAGAGTCTTCGTATAGTTTCTCTGACATACAGAAGCACTTCAGGTAGTGGCCACCATGACTGATAGTTAACTTAATAATAGTTGTATTAATAATAGTTGTATTTCCCATCTCAAAATGTACACAGTTTCGTTTAAAAAGAGTACAAAAATTATTTTCTAGTTGGTTTCGTAACTGAATCACTTTTTTGTGCGAAAGCGCAAAACCACGAAATATCCATATAATACCAAAAATTAATTTTTATTCCATATAATTTTACTAGTGTAAAGAGATAGCCAAGTACAGTATATATTTCGCATACCGCCAGTATGTACATACTGAATGACGACAGTATTGAAAGTATGTTTCTATGTATTTTAAGGGCTATAAAACAGTGTTTCTAACGTCAGTAGTGCCTATACAGTGTCATTCTAACTGTCGTAACAAATTCAAGAAAAGCTGGATTATTTTACCCGTAAAATATTACTATAAACCACGTATTGGCTCAGAAATCCAAGGTTTACTCCTTTCTGTCTAAACATTTACCCACAAAGAACAAAAATACGTATAATTTATATATACTCTCATTAAAGTTGTACACAGTAACACTTAACTTGAAAAGTTAGTTATTAAGTTTTTCTATTGAGAACAGTTTTGATTAATATTACGCTACGCGTTAAATTACTTAAAAACTTTATTTTATAAGAATATATCTGTTACCTCAATTATGAGTTATTTTATAAATACTTGAAACAGACAAATACAGTTGCAACCATATTAACCTTGCGAACTTTTAAGTTAAAAATAGTATGACTTGTTTATAATAATTATTAATCAGTTATAGTTCAGGTACCAACACAGTGGTGACGTATATGCCTCTCTGGCACGTAGAACCCTCACACAAAAATGGTGCGCAAATACATTAGACAGAACTTTTATTATACAACTAGAAACTTTCTTTGTTTACGACATTGCTATGTGTACTTTTTAGCCTAACTGAAGAATAATATGAAACTAACTTACATGTAACTGTATTACACCTTAGTGTCGGTTTTGGCTGGGGGTGGGGGAGGATTACCCCAGCACGAGAGCAGAATACGCCCTTCCATTTCCCAAAATCTACGGACCCTTTGTCTTCCGAACCAGCTAAAACCAGTAAGCATCACGTTATTTCTTGTACTAGACTTGCAGGTCGTTTGTGAATAGGAACATATCCATCTCTGTTTTCTCGGTTCGAATGACGTACCACGTTGAAACCTGCACTTCCATGGTGAATTCTCATCTCGTCAGCCGTGGTTTCGCGTCATTCATGATCTGAAAGTAGGATATCATTCTCCAGATGTAATGAGGAGACACCGGAGTTATGTGTCGTGGGGCAATTAATCTTCGTAATGACATTTATTTTTTGGTATATTTTAAAACCTCAGATATATAAGTGCATTGGTGCATGGAAAACATAAATATTTGTTAAACTGTATATGGGGCCTTTTAGAGTGACCACCATGGTTACCTGTTTGCAGTTAAGTGCACTGACAAAAATATTAAGAGTCGCAACTGCATTCATGAGGTGATTATGATGACTTCAGAAGTTTACGCCCACTTGAGAACACGTAATTTATGTGATATCTTAAATAGACAGGAAATAATCAATATGAAAGTTTTATTTAATATCTTGCGCTTGTTGCATCACTGGTTTCAATAGAGTGAACCAAGGTTTTGTACCGGAATATTTCATTTCAAGAAGGTAGCAGCAGTGTCCACTCTACAGGTCACCATACACAGTTTAACTTTTTTTTTCATGCAGCAATGGCCTTAAGTCCTGAGGTTTTCGCAACGTGTAAATTTACCTGAAAAATAAGAGCCAGCTTCTACCGGACAGCTATTTCATTTTAGCTCATTAGCTGTCACTTTTGAGCAACTCATGTTAATGTGTACACTCTTCACAGGATTTAAAGTAGTCACCGCGACTACAATTCCATTTCATAAGCACGATTACAGTGCAGGCCCTGATTTAGATTGACTCTGTTGTTTCCGTCATTTTGTGTCTTTGACATAGCGCATTTGTCGCTGCCTTACCCTTACAGTCCTTGAGAACTTTGAACAAGTTGTG
Organism: Medauroidea extradentata; assembly: GCA_003012365.1. Classification (NCBI taxonomy): domain Eukaryota; kingdom Metazoa; phylum Arthropoda; class Insecta; order Phasmatodea; family Phasmatidae; genus Medauroidea; species Medauroidea extradentata. The sequence goes on along the minus strand of PNEQ01069215.1, from coordinate 6,908 downwards.
TCATTCTGGCATTTGGCAGTTACGAAAATATATATTTTACACTTGTAACTATGCTAGGGAACTTAATCCAGAATAAAACCCTTCGTTTTGCATCAACGTGCCTCTGAGTGTGGCACTGCACTAAAATACGACATTTAGGTAATCTGAACGTTTATTGCCAGATCGGTGACTTAATTTTAGTTGCATCTTAGTCAGATCCTCAGAGATAACTGAGGATGTGAAGTTGCGCCACAGAGTATATATATATTGCTACATCATCATTCTCTTGAGCAAAATCAAACAAAATTACTTTTTGTTCTCTCACTGAAAGAATAATATTGTTGTCGTTACCATATTGACATTAAAATAGAGACATCAGTCAAGTTTGGTTGTCAGTTCTATCTAGGTTGTTCCTATAACAATTTGTTATGTAGTAGTTACAATTTGTTCTGTAAAAGAAATGTAGGCCTACTATTTGCTCCTTATACATAATATATTTATTATTCCTACAGAACAAATTGAAGTTGGAACAATTAAGATAGTACAGACAATTAAACAGAAGACAGTTGTCCCTATTACAACAGAACTACTGCAACGACACTTTCCTTCCAGTGCCGTCTCTTGTGGTTTCCTATATATATATATATATATATATATATATATATATATATATATATATATATATATATATATATATATATACATTTTACTATGAGCTGTTTTTTTTATTAAACGTATACGAACGGAAGCTTTGCGCATTGTTCGATCGCCTATGAAGGCGACCTTAAGCCTTGTGTGCTCTCAGCTATTTATCCAGTCTGGAAAAAAATTGGCTACTTAAACAAGATTCTTACTGTTTCTTTCGGTTATCATAGCTATTTTTGTAGAAAATGTCATCTAAAATTTTAATGTGACCCTCATTCCATTGATAACCAGTATTGCTTTCATATAATACGGGAACTTTTCAGTGAATAACAGCGAAAACTTATAATTCATCGTAGATCCAGATTCTCAGGGATGCCTGATTTGTCATGAAGTTGTTTATGCATGTATAATATATATAAGCTAGCGAATTTACCACTGATTTTGGTTTAGAGATCAATGTGTTTTTCATATGAAAATGTTGAAACTAAGCATTCAAAATCGTGCACTGCCTTTATATACATACCAAAAGAGTATTGGTAATGTGTGTGAATTCAACAGCTAATATAAGGAGTCTAAATTTTGGCAAAATTGTGTACATTTTTCATGTTAAGCTCTAAAAACCTGGTTAATTTTCACTGTCTGTTTTTTTTTTAAGGATTATAGTGATAACTTAGATTACTTTAGTTTAGGTGGATCAAAAAGTATGGCACATGGTAATTTTTATTTAACTAAAATGTCAACACAACAATATTAATACGTCGAAATAAATTTTACACGTAGCCAATTAAAAAAAAAAAAAAAAAAAAGAACAGTTACAACTAACTTTCGAAAGTTTGTACTCTTCTCGTTTTCTTCACTTCGCTTTACGAATGCTAACTTTATACCACTAATGAAAATCTCCGTACTAAACGTTCAGAATTATGTTCTGGAAACTATCCGCAATGTATACTATTTATAAAATTAATTTTACTGTCGCCATAAATAAGGATACCAGTGAATATAAGCCTCTGATATTCCGTGTAAAAATTATTTATTTATTGCCGTCTTTGTTATAGTGGTTAAGTTAAAGTCACAACACTTTTCTTATACGTTATAACTATTACATTACTTATATATTAAACAATTCAATATGTATAACAAAAAACTACACAAACTGGATAGTTATTAATAATTTAAGATATTTATGGCATTAAAAATGCCACTCTAAATAGTGTACGTTGAAAACTTTAGGTCTGACAATCGACAGTTCTACCAAATGTAAAAAAACTACGAGTAAAGAAGTTAACGGCTGTATTAAATATATTTTTGTACATACTTTCTTATAGGTCACATACATTTTATGAAATCGCATGCAAAGTGTTCTTGAATTGTCATGAACTAATTTTTTTAACTAGTAGTGATTCACCCTAATGTTAACATTACATCAAGCATTTTCAGTTCAGAAGGTTGAACACACAGGTTTTTTTTTCGGTCACAGCAACTGACATAAAACCTCCATTCACGGTGGGTTTCTAATTTCCGCTTTGTAATAAAAGTGCTACACATAAATTTGTGTACGAATAAAAAGAGCATTATTCATGAACCCACACAAAATGTATCAGTTGATTGCCAAACTGAACTTTTGGCTAGCTGAAGGCAGTAGCTTGGAACCACGAGTTTATTTTCTATTTGTTGACGAATTGGAAATGCGTGAATAGAAGATTAACGAAACAGTTTCCACGGGAAATTATTTATGCTTGCCTTGTCACTTTCCTATTTACCGTTCGTTTCTTTGTACCTGTATAGTGTTTGAATGCTTTGAAAGGATGTTTTTACTGTTTAAAACACTTTTTATGTTCGCTTTATGTCGACGCGTTTGGCATTTGACAGCAAATATTCTGTGATTTTATAAAATTATTTTTGTTCACCGTTAGTGAAAACCTTTGTAGTTAACTAATAAAATAAATTACGTGTCATGTCAAGGTACGATTTATCCTTGTCTATCGAGGTACGCTCCCATTTTATGTGACAGAGCACCAAAGAGCACAGCATTGCATACGGCTTCACTAAAATTTAAATACTATAATTCGTGGCTTTTTAATTTGACACGTTTTGTTAGTAGCACAAGAAATTAAAATAAGTACAGATTTCTACTTTCAATCCGAATTGATCGCGTTGTTTAAATGACGCTTGTCAATTGCATCGTATTTTTTTTTATTCTGTATGAAAAAAATTAATGTACTGACGGACCTTGTGATAAACTTAAAAAAAAAAATGTTTTCTTAACTTGACACGATTGAGATGATTATTTTAGGTTTTTTGTTGAATGTTACTGCTGTCACTGTTAGTAGATTCAGGTTCTCAAAATTTAACCATGGAATCACTACATATATCTAATGAATAATAATATTCTTTATTTTATGCTTAATACTAAATCAGAGTGAATATTCAGACCATATTTTGCCCGCAGCTATGCTGGCGTAGTTTTAATAAAATGTTTTTGTCATTAAAGCACCAATTTTTTGTGTCTAAGATCGTTGCTTTATTGACAAAAACTATACAAGAAAAACAACAAAGCATAGAATTAGGTTGCTACTGTATACAATGTTTTTTGACAAGCGTTAGATTGAAATAAACATAGAAACAATGCAACATATTTCATAGTACTATTACTTATTATTATAAATACAACAGCCATCAACCACTACATTGTCCGTGTGTATTAATAGATTAAAACAAAATCATCTTGAATATACGTATGTATTTTGTGTGTACATTGCTTTGATCAATTCCATATGAAAAACTTTTGGACATTAAGTTACAATAAGTACATAAATTACAAGTAAAGAATACTTAGTACATCTCAGCTAGTAGTAGGTCCTACGTAGGAAACACACCCAATTCCGATACAAAAAGGAGCTTAGTATAACTTTTTAACAGGTCATTGGTCATATATTATACATAACTACGTATAGAAATATAAACACACGCCTAAATTTGGAATTCGACTGAGATTCGGGTAAATTTAATTCCCACAGAAACTGAGCGTTGGCTGGCGATTGGGGTACAGAGTTTTCGTAAATAGAAGTTTATTCTAAAGCCTGGCCTGTATTTAGATTATAAAATGTTGATACAGAAAAAACAAAAAGTAGACGACGTTACAACTAGGGGTTTTCGAGTGTTTCCTGATAGTAAGAACATTATGTGTTCATAGATTTCAAGGTGCAATAAAATTAGCTGTAAATGTTTTATAGCAACGATGTCCAACCTTATGACTGCGGGCCAAACACTCGCCCATCCCTGCATTTTGAATGGCCCTCCAAAACCTGAAGCATTTGCACTATATTTAAAAGTTAATTTCGCTGACAATGAAAATACATATTTAAAATATAATTTCATATCTGACAATGCTTTTTTGCTAAATATGTACTGTGGTAACACTAATCGAACTTCAAATGGGTAATCAACTGAGAATATACTGTAAATAAATATTTTATAAAATAACTCTTTATTATAATACTATAAAAATTACGAAAATGTTCAGCTAATAAAAAGTAGTCAATGTGAAAGGTATTTATTTTGGATCATGACATGATTTGGTTGAATATTTTGGCCAAATGACCAAAAAGTTTGGGTACCCCTGTAGTTTAGTAATACGGGCCGCACGTGAAGAACAAAAAATTCACTGGTTCATAGGCTATATTCAGTTTAGATAGACAACTACGTACATAGAATTCAATACAACACGCAAATTACTTTCCTTGCTGGCGACTGGCCTCTGGTGGAAGCAGTGTCCTTAAGGCAGTTCAAGGGCTCATTAAAATTGTCACATTATCAATTTCCCTTTAAGTTGATTTAATGTGACAAGTGCTGTTATCGTTATCACTCCAGACGCACGGCAGAGCGCGTCGTATACGTATATGATGAGCCGAGAACGTATATTTTATAAGTCTTCCATGGGCTGTGAAAGTTTCAGGGTCACGCTATTCTCAGCTTTTATCGTGCAACTCGACACCTTGCATTGGCGCTCGTCGTGTAGACGAGTTTTCTCGTGTATCTCCAGTTTCTCCAGCCTCTTCATTCCAGCGCTGCTTTACACTCACATCATGTCACCCCTCATCTGTGCCAATGACCTAGATGTTAAGTGCTGGCAGAAGTCTCTTCGCGCATTTTGAACTAGCTATTCGCATAAATTGATCGGAGAAACTTTGTATTCGATTGCTACTTGTCACGCAAAAATTATCGAAAAATTGATGACGTGCACTGATTAATATTACGTCTGATTCATTCCTAAATTCGGCATTTCAAAGTTAAGCAAGAAGTTATTTATACAATTTTTTATTAGGAAATATTTACTTACATGTTGTTGCTAACATAAGGAATACATAATCTTGGTGTAGGCTGCTGACTTTTTAGGATAACCGTACGTAAATTTACGAGTTTACAGTTTCAGGAGTTTTTACATAGGCGCGTATCCCTTATTGATAAAATCCAAAAAAACTTTCGTTATCACAATCAAATTTTGTTGCGGCAAACATAATTTTGTTTGAATACGAACTACTGATCAGTACATTAACTGCAAGGAGTACCATTCCCCAACTAAGATGTTCACAAAGATATCTTCGTAAAATATTACGAACTAAATATATGGTTTTTTGCAAAATAATATTTATGTGACGCAAGATAGTTTTGTTTGTTATAATGATGAAACATTTTTCTACTCACGTCACTTCTGAAACGCACTCCTTGTCACGACACAACTTTGTTGCGGCAATAAAACATTAATACTGAGTGTACCCCGTCCTACTTTTCTAAGAGACTGGAACATTATGACTCTGTAAACGAAGAGACAATGACGTCACACTGTCGTGTGCACTGTATACTAGTCAATGTGCTGCGTCACATGAACACAGCACGTTTAGTCGTTACCAGTTTACTTATGGTGAGATTCGACATGCTGTCGTCTTAGCTATTACGTGAAAACATTACTGACACTATTAGTAAATAAGTAATCGCATATAATAAAATATTCCGTCAACTCACGGATATCCGGTTATTTAAAGGAAAATTCTTCCGTAGTTTTTGTTTACGCAATAAAACTCATCTGTGCCAGATAACTGGTAATTTTCTACTATTTGTAGGGTTTTCATTTGAGAAATATTGTTCCTTTTAAATGTATGGTCAATATGTAGTAGGATATATGTAACAGTGAAAACATGTGAGGCTCTTTGTTTCAAAGGAAAATGACAAATTTCTAAAACATTACTATTTGTACCTAGTATGAGAGAGAAATCGTAGCAACACTTCGGCTTAAAAGTGAAAGATAAATAGAAAATTCAAGATGAGCTGAAATAAATAGTGTAAAATATGACATCGTGTAAAGGTAAGGTGGCGACTGAGGCATAAACTTTAAAGTGTCATCAGCAAGTACATTTTCCACTGTTCTTAATCGCCGATATTGTTCAATCGCGAAACAGTGGAAAACTGCACTACGGATCAGGAAAACAATTTCACTAGCTGAAACGGCAATTTTCTTTGTAAAAGAGAATACTTAATGCGTTTCGCCTATATGCACGCAACATCGTATAATTCGAGTCGTACATTAACATAATTAACTCAAGGAGAGTGTTCACAAAAAATATATTTAAGATTTCTTATGTTATTAGACCTAAGACATTTACATGTAACACCAGCACACTAACCACTCCACCACGAGGAATTTCTCAACGTATTTGTAAGTTGCGTTAGAGTATTTATGATTAGTGTTATTATTATTATTTTTATGAAATAATGTATTTTGTAAAATAAGTGTTTTTAATAATGTAAGTCCTTCGTAAATTACAATAATTTCATGTCATACCAACAGGGGAAAATAGGAAAGATGCAACTGAAACTTACCGTGTTACATATCAACCGAAACATTGGAATTCTCAACAACTGTACATAAAAGTGTAACATATCAAAATCAATGATTTACTATAAGAAGAAAATGATAGTTCAACGCGTTTGGTTAAAAACTATTCCAGTTATTTGTAATTGTTTAAAATAAATGAATGACCATGGCAATAAGGTGGCATATCTGGGTATAGGTGATTCGGGATAAAGAGAGCACTCAAAAAAGCCCTGATTAATTTCTATTTTCTGCCAGTTTATATCTTTCCGCGGTATGTAAACGTAAACATTGCCACGTGCTTTAATTTACATAGGCTTGTACAATGTTTACATCTACATTACACTGGGCTGAAAATGTTATCAACAATATCTACTCATTAAATACACGGGTACTGAATAAAATGTATAACCAA
>PNEQ01069208.1:0-15694 GCA_003012365.1 Medauroidea extradentata | reverse complement strand
CTGGTGATCTTGTGTTAGTTCATCAAGATTATGTCCCATCGTTAAGTTGGTGTATGGCTCGAGTGGTCAAAGTGTTTCCTGGTAAAGACAATCTTGTTAGGGTGGCGAAAATCAGGACTGCAAACGGAGAATTGGTGCGCCCAACAAACAAGCTGTACTTACTACCAAGTGAGACTGTGCAAGACTAGATTTTTTTTTTGTTTCTCTTTTACTCTAGTTTAAAATAGTCATTTTAGGCGGCTGGCAAATGTTGTGTACATATACAGTTCTTGCATTGTGCGTGTGTCTGATGTCACTCCCAGACTCTCATCACTACCCATCATGCACCTGTATCAAAGTTCAGTAGAAGACAAGATGGCGACGTCGTAAGTGTGTGATGTGATGCTGTCTAAGCTAACGTGTATTTTAATTTAATTTCCTGGTATTATGTTACACGTCTCAAACATACTATAACATTCAGTAGTTTATTTCCTTATTAGTTTTCTGTGTTTTATGATGTAAGCAATGGTGGCAAATAATTTTGTAGTATATTAAAAATATTTCTATGTTCAGTTTTAATGTAAGTAGCTTTGTAGGCCAATATTATTAATACAATTATTTTTTAATAGCAGTTGATCATACACAGCACTTGGAATGCTGCGTTTGATTTACGTCAATTTTTAAATATTTTTAAAGTCTTGCTAATAGGACTCTTTGGAAGTTGGCAGGTCTGCAAGTTTTCAGCTTTCATAGTTTTTGTTTAATGGCATGTCAAAGTTAAAATTTGCAGAAAGGAAAACTGACTTACTAAAATTAAATGATTCACACTGACGCACAGAGTCAAAGGCTCCAGTATTATTTCATATTCAGTAATTTTGCAGAAATGCAAAAATAATAATGTAGATTTTATACGTAACTTGACGTAGCCCGTGATACTGTCTTTCAGTGTGAATTATTCCGACTTGCCAACTTTTTACTGTTTATCCATAAAATGTACAGAAATGTTAGGGCTTTCACGATTTTACAGTAACTTGTAAAATTCTAAGGATTTTTAGATGTTCTGCGATTAAGTGTGCAATAAGTCAGTAATAGCGAAAAATAGTTTGGCTCAGTTCTTGCAACATAAACTGCATTTATAATCATGATTCATTTGAATGACATGTACCAACAGCTGTAAAGTTGTTTTTAGTGGTAATTCAACAGTTGGTCACAGTGAGTAAGTCGTACAACCCAATGAGGAATTTACATTAAGAAATTACAGTTGAAAGCCAATTGATGGCTTTCTTCTATAGGCAGTTTCAAAATTGTGGATTGCTAGGGCCCGGTAGTTTTCGTGAAAATATTTTTGCCCTACTTTGTTTCAGCGTATTACGTGCACACCTGCAGCTCAACTTCATTATTGTTGACAGAGTTTTTGTTCAGAATTATTATTCTTCTGACTGAACCAATCAGTACACGGACTACTGCCACAATTCACGTCTGTGATTTGCAGGTTCAAATTTCACCCGCTAGATGTTCGGCATCCAATCACTGACCACAAATCAGAGATGCAGGTGTGCACATAAGTCATTGAAACAAAGTGGTGCAAAAATCTTTTCACGAAAACTACTGGGCCCTACGGATTGCGTGTGGGATTTGTTTGGAATTCTGCCGTCGGAGTCAATACGCTCTTCACACATAAAAGTGACGCACCCTGCAAGGTGCTTAGTATATATTTTACGCTTGGCCCCGTAATTTTGTAATATGTAAGAGTTAGGCCTACCTTGTTTTTGCCCAAGGGGTCACTTACATCCAGTATTGTGAGCCGTGTTGCCGTATAACGTAAAACTAAAGGTTTAGAGATACTTATATTTGCAGTTTTTGTATGTATATATTCACGCCAGCCTTCGCAAATGTAAACAAACAGATGGACGCTATGCAAACAATGCCAGGCGGAAAATTATGACATTTTAAGAGAGAAAATGTGTATATAATTATTGTAAACGTAATATTATTTATTTTGTGTATTTATTTAGTGCTTTGTTTATTATCTTTTGGCAACACTGACATTTTCATAGCCCCGCGGATAAGTTTTAATATAGTCACATATTTTTGGTAGAGAGTGGGAGATTTGTGGGTGTTGGAGTGGTGTGCCTGCTAGCCAGCAGATGGCCATTTTCACCACCCACTAACGTTACTTTAAGCCCCCCTCAGGGTTATATAAGGTGGGCGCTCGCCTAGCCAAATCATCAGTCTAGGGCTTGGGCCTCCTCCCCGAGCAAGCCTAGGCATCTCCCCCAACCTCGAAAGGGTTGCTTCCTGAGAAGGGAGCCTAAACCCACCTACCCATCCTATTTATGTACAGGTTGCTTCCTGAGAAGGGAGCCTAAGCCTGGTCCTACCCTACATTTGTGCCAAAAACACAGTTCGTTAAGGAGACGCACCCTAGCTGCGAGGGCAGTATAAGGGAATGCACCCTACCGCGAGTTTAACTAGTCACCACGAGGTGCATATCTGTGACCACCGGATGCGGAAGTTGAGTCAAGTCTATGAGAAGTTTCAGGGCACCGTGTATAAGTGACCACGCGGTCGAGCATAGTGAACATTGTGTAAATCAGTAGTGTATAAAGATCTGTGTGTAAACCCCAATTGTATTAACAAGTGTAAAAAGCTGAATTGTAAAGGAAGTGATTGTAAAGTGTACCGAGTGGATAACAATATACACTAGACCCCCGATTTTACGAATACTCACGGTTCCTCTCATCACATTCGTAAAATCGCTACCTTCGTAAATTTGATAGCGGCTTATTTTTGCCCCTCTTCCCCCTTCCTTAACAGAAAATTTTAAAATTGCATTTTTTTTGCAAAGTGTCTCTAGGCCCCGACTTCCGTAGCGTTTTGCGGGAAATTAATTAACGTAATAATGTAAACATAAATTGATATCAGTAGCCAGACATCACACTGTTGAGCGGTAGATATGACCAACCCTTGTCCCAAAAAATGAGAAAATCAAGATTCTGAGTGTATTCTCTCGAGCGAATAGCCCGATTGGCGTAGCGTTTAATGGGGAAAAAAGTAGGTATTCTTTACTAGTAAAATGCTCTTGTAAATTATTCACCAAAGAAAGAAAGAATAAGCGGATGTATTTTTCCATTGAGCAGTTTTATATAACTTAACGTAAAAACATTCCCTCGACGTTGTTGACGAATTGTACGAGACCGTAGATACTAGTAGCGTGCAGAGCTGACAGATAGCGCAACTGTACGAACATTCACGAGATGGCAGATAGATAGCAGCACCGTAGCATATACCGACGTTGTTCCAAAAACGCCATTTTGTGACGTTCTTACCAAAAATCGTCGAGAATTACATGTATAAGTGATTGAAAATAATCACTTTCACAGTCAGTATGAACTGAGGATTTGGTCATATCAAGAACTTATCCTGTAATTGGGCACCTTGGCAGAGGAATCTATTATGTTACTTCGCCCAGTCATATATTCTGGAACTTATGTGCTTGTGTGTGTGGCCGCCAGTGAAAGCTGTGAACTGTCGTCGTCGTTCTCTGCTACTTCGGACGCTTTCGGGTCCCATCGGCTGTCTTCGTGCTCCCTCCCTTCTTCCCCTCCTCTATCCCTTCCCCTAATTGTGACGCTCGGCCGGCCTTCCGCCTCTCGAACCAGCCTCCTCCCGGCAGTCTCGCCGCCGCCTTCGACTGGGCTAGTTCGGGCCGCTCCTTCATCGACACTCCGCCGGTTACGATGCTAACGGTAAGTTTTTAGTTTGCGTTTTGATTTTGTTTATTGTGAGTCGTGTGTGCTGGGAGCTTCGGCTACCAGTGCAGTAAATCGCGTGTCTACTCTTTTGTGTTTAATACCGTTGTTCGACCGCGTTGACCGACGGTGTGTCGATGGGGGACCGTCCGTTAAATGTATTATGATTTAGCCCTGCTTAAGAATCGCCTTCCGCGACGTCATGATGTATGTACCTGCTTTGTAATGCTGTCGTTGCGCTCGTGCGCTTGTTGTACTTATTCGCACTTGATAAATTGTGATTTTTGTAACAGAACTTGCCACTCATGTACCCATTCATTTGTGTGACCCTTCGGGATTCCGACCCATTTGTATAGTGTGCCGTTAGACGGTACAAGTATATGCGGAAAAAATAAATTAGGAATTCCAGGATTACGTAATAAACTAACGTCTATTTATTTTCCAAGTTCGACATACCCGGAGACAAATGTTTCTACACTTGGAAAATAGGTAGCGCTATTATCGTGCTCACTTGTCAAAGGCACGTTTTACGACACGCAGTAACGCATTGTTTAAGCAAATTATGCACCAAGTTAATTATTTTAATTACGTATGGTGTTAACGCAACAAAGAAAAATATCACGCTATTATTTATAGGGTTCGTGTAAAAAAGTAAACTCATTTGGCGCAAGACGAGAGAGATACAAGACGTCGTGAAACAGCCTAGAAGGAGGCTGTACGATAGTTAAATGAGCATATGCGCATGCACTGGAACTTTGCGTCTATAGTACGACCTCAATATAGATCCTAATACGTCGTAGTTGGAGACAGGCCGGCCGGCCTGGCACAGGCGCCGCCGCACGGTTTTCAAATTGTCACTGCTGCATTTTTTAACGGATTTTCACTATTTTTGTTTCATTTTTAATATTGTAACTTACCAAGTAATAACTGCAACTCTACAATTCATATTTTAATGCCGTGAATTAGATACAGTATGTTTTATATATCGTCAAAGTAATTCCTTACAATTTTTTCGTCATATAATTTTGTAATTTTTTGAGGGTTCCTGAGATTGTATTCGTAGAATCGCTACCTTCGTTAAATCCAGGATTCGTAAAATCGGGGGTCTAGTGTATACAATTCAAACATATTTTCTTCGTTTTATTTCTGAAGTATGGTACTCTTGTCTGATACAGAGTGTTTGATTATTAATATCTCACCAGAGGAGGGAGCAGTCATTGAAGGTCGTAAAGCAGAGGCCGCAGCTAAGCGCTGACAGGCCGTTACAAGTGTAAGTGAAATACCTGTGGGTGTAATTCCCGCACCCCAAAAAAGTCAGGGAAATCTGTAACTCTTCCTGAATTTTGCCGTCGCTATAAATGACACTGAAAATAAACCACCCAAGCGCAAACGCGATAATTTCAGTCCCATCATCAGGGATTTGCACCGCCTTCAGCTGCCATTAATCAGCCCCATAAAGTCACCAGAAAAACCGGCACCTTTGCCGCACTCCGCATCCAGCAACTGAATAGGGAAGCCGACTTCGAGCTGAAGTCTGTGTCGGACCGAAAACGCTGCCTCCTGAGGGAGCTGTTTTAAATGGTTTGTATTTAACACACCTACCTCCCTTCATGAATAGTGAGAATTTTCCCGCTCTGCTGTAGAGACTGTGTTGTGTCGACTGCCCAGGAAACCACTCTCCTCGGGACATCTAGAAGCCTCTCCTCCTTTTCAGGAAACTCTCATGCTCAAGCCTTATTGCAACCCTGAAGGAAACTAAAATTCAACCCCTTTGTCAGCAGAGTGGCGACAAAAGTTTTTGATTTTGTTGCTGAAACAATAGTTTGCAATTCTTTTATTATGAATCACGTGTATGGATACTGTTATCATGTGTCAAAGTCTGAATGTAGAAACGCATGGAATGTGTTTGAGAAGATGCCTAACCTATTAATATGAACAACACAATACGTAGGTCTACTTTACCAGTTATTGCTTGTTTTGTGTCTGCTCTATGACTGTTCATTCTTTGTTGGAGTGTGTTGGTGGTGAGGTCTATGTATTCTGCATTGCAGCGTTTGCTCTGTAGCTGGTATATGAGGTTTTCTGTTGCACAGTTGTAACTACCCAGTATGGGATATATGTATGGTTGGTGAGTCTGCTGGGTTTTACAAATCTTAACACTCATATGAATTTTAATTTAAACACATACAATGGAAAATCACCATAGCAAGGTCAAGTACATGAATAACACTAGTTTTAATCAGACAAACCACGACCACAAAATACTTTCAATTAAAGGCATTAGCCCCTAAGCACGTGCCAAATTACAAAGAAGTGTTAAAGCGTTTCCATAAAATATGATTCTATACAGACAGTGAGTAAGTTACGTCTTTTACAATTTTGCTCCACTTCAATTTGTATTATAAATTTTCATAGAAGTTTCAGAATTTCAAAATACAGGCAAACAAATCTCGACAAAGACACGTCTGTGGGCAATAAAATACTGCTCATATTAAATTTTCATCCTAAATTGTAACCTAAGGTCAACTCCCGATTTAACGACCCTTCACGATTCCCAGGAACAGGGTCGTTATTTCGGAGTGGTCTTTATTAGAATTTTGACAAATTTTCTGCGATTCCCGACCTCTAAAATGTCTACATTTACCGTTTTTTATAATTGAATCGCCGTTCACTCGTCTTTGGCGCGAAAAATTAAGTATTTTTTATAAAATGATACACATTTATTTTGAAAAGCAAACACGTTATTTTTAAAAGTATGCCATTGAAGTGGATGTATGACCTTTGTTCAATATAAATCATAAATGTTGCCGATAACTAGGGGTGTGCGAATAGTGGTTTTAGTGTTTCAAATAGTTTTCGAACGAATGTTAATTTTTTTGAATATTTTTCGATTAGTGTTTCTTCAAATTTTGGTACATATTTCCCAGTGCATAATCTTGCATTTACAAGGAGATATAGGAATACTGAGCATAAAAATTTTGCGGTTTATACTTTGACAACTTGAACATTCTTAAAACATTATGTTTTTGCTACGTTACGTTGTACCTGTTCTTACAGCAATATACTGGTTTTTTTCCTCAGTTGTCTTCTTTCATTATGTTTGTGAGGAATCACAAAATTGTTGTTGTAAACAAGTGTTTATTACAGACGGCACTGCTGATCTAGTCTACTTCTTCCCTACATGTATAAAGATTAAAAAAAAAGTACCTTTCTGTAATATTTTAAAAAGAATTTAACTACAGAAATTTGAAAGCTAAATTAATGTATAATATATTATTACAATATCTACTACGAAAAATTAGATCTTTGTCTGTAGGAAACAATGTTTCACTTTGAGAACAATGGAACAACTAGTAGATTATCCTGCAATCAAAAATATTAATTCTTTTTACTTTCTCTCAATTACGGCTTTTGGAATAATTTTTTGGGGGAATTCTACAGATAGTGTCAAGGTATTCAAATTGCAAAAAACTGTGTTAAGAATAATAGAAGGCAAAATAAATAGAGATTCTTGTAGACTACTTTTCAGTAAACATAAAATTCTCATCTTTTATTGTCAGTACTTGTTTTCACTTATGTGTTTCTTAAGCGATAACCTAGATGAGTTGGCGATGAATTCTACCAAACATCATCATCTTACTAGGTCAAGTCGTAATATTCATATCCCTTCAGTCTGGCTGAAAGCCTTTCAAAAGGGGGTCCTGTATGCAGCGGGATATGTATTTAATATGTTACCAGGCAATATTAAAGTGCTGTTGCCGCCATCTTGTGTATATCGAGATGTTCCATTAGCGCGTATCGCTACGCTTCGAGTGCCAAGTATTGGATGATAAATATCTGCGCGAGTATATCTATGGCCACGAATGTGACGCCACACGTAAATATGTAAATGTTTACGCTGGAAACATACAAGTGTCAATTATTTCCGGTATTTTTATTTTAACCATTAAATATCTGCGAAAATGGGAAAATCCATTAAATTATGTTATGCTTGTAAGTAGAAATAACCTTGTTACCCGCTTATAATATTAAGAAATTGTTCAAAATTCACTATTCGAAATTGTTCAAATACTTTGAAATTTGGGAATCTGGTATTCGTTTTTCGAATACGAATAGTACAGATTTACTATCGAAAAATATTCATAATTTCGAATATTCGCACACCCTTGCCGATAACATAAATTCTTGCGCCCGCAACATCCATTTTGGGATGTTATTTTCCAGAATGATGCAATAAAGTTTATTGAAATAGTAATATTTTTCAGTAGAGTGAAGTATTTTGAATAAATAGATTTACTGGAAGCGAATATATGACTTTTTTTTTTTGGCTCAAAATTAAGCAAAACCGCTGCCGGCAATATAGATTCTTGCGCCCGCAACGACCGTTTTTGAAAGTTACTTGCAAGAATACCGCAACAAAGTTTATTGAAATAGTAATAGTATTTTTCAGTAGAGTGAAGTATTTTGAATAAATAGACACACTGGTAGCGGATATATGACCTTTCTTTGGCTCAAAATTAAGCAAAAACGTCTCCGACAATATAGATTCTTCCGCCCGCAACGACAGTTTTTGGAAGTTATTTGCATGAAAGCAGCAATAAAGTTTATTGAAAGAGTAATATATTTCAAAAGAATGATGTATTTTGAATAAATGAAACTCTGGACGTACATATACGACCTTTCTGGAGCTCAACATTAAGCATGAATTCATAATGAAACATGACTATCATTGGCAAAGTTAATTTTCAGCAATGTCGGCATTTAGAAACTATTTACGAGGTACTATCACAATGTTGTTGATGGAAATAGTAATTTACTTAAATAGCCATGTATATTTTGTCATGGTTGACATCTAAGACTTTTCTTCGACATATTAGGCACAAACTTTGCCGGTAACTGTAATTCTAGTTGGCACACATACGTTTTGATAAAGCTGTTTGCCTCCTGGGACCTTGTCTTCGCAGCGAGCGACCACACACACATGTACAATAATTTGTGTGCGCAAGGACATATCTGGAAACTGGTTAATTCAAATACAACATACAACAACGTGTCTAACCTATGTCACTAGTGCCACTTTTGACCACTACCTAGTCACAGCTCCTGACGCTCGCTCGCTCAACAGATGGGACGTGATGATAACACTACTCCCTTTGTTTTGCAGTTCTAGTTCTGCCAGCCTTGTGAGAATAATCTGCTTGTATAATGATTCTACTATGTGCACGAGTTATTTACACAATTCACCAATGTGCATGAAGAGGGATTTGATAACTGGGTTTCAATTTGTTCAACAGTAAACAATTACAAACATGAGGATGTTGATCATTGTTAATAAAGGATAACATTCACAGAACAACTTTAAACCTACACAATCCCAATACTGTTTCACCATTTTCTTTTCACTGACGTATGCAAGTGTATCCACAGCTGTTATTTACGGTCAAGCCGATTGCGTGTGCGTGCATGTGTAGATGCGAGTGCACGTGTGGGCTAGTGAGTCACACCAGACGCGCTGTTGTCGAGTGTCGTACTGCCCTATGCCATGCTGACACATATCTGAGACATGCACCCGACGTTTGGTAGTGTCAATAAATTTGGAACTGTCCTGCTTTCACTTGTTAGAAGAATAATGATTTATAAACATTTCTGTGTAAATATCATTAAATGACTTGGTGGTAGTTATATTTATATTTAATAGCATTTAGTTAACAAAATGGAAAATGTAATAAAGCTTAAGTAAACACTACGTATAATCGTAATATCACAGGCACAAAGACAGACTACGGTATCCAAGGGCATGAGAAATCAGTGGCAAAAAAAGTTACGCCGCACACGTGAAGAAAAAGGGGTGAACAATTGGCCTTATTGAAGTGATTGGCCGGAGGTGGGCAAGAGGCGGGCGGGTCGCCGACCGGCCGGGAGAAGGGAAGGGGCATTCAGGCCGGTCGGCTGGCCATCCCGTCGCTCAGAAGGAAGGGGCAGCAACATATATTTTTAGAACAAACACGCAGTGTGTGGCAATAAATTTTTCGAGAAATAACTGCAACCAATTGCGGCCATAATAAGTGCAACACTTTTTTCTGCTATTTTCTTTGAATTAAAAAATGTTTTAAGTTTTTTTTCTCCCACGGTGTCTGGAAAAAGGGTTGTTACTTAGAGAGGGTCGTATAATCGAGAGTTGACTATACTTTGTAAATGTATGAGTGGTGTTACGAGAAATATTTATTCCAAAAAAAATTTTTTCCCCCTACAGTGATGATTACAGTATTTTAAGTGAAGATGGCTATGTGTTATATACTGTATTATGAATTACTCATTAATATATAGCAAACTGGGCCATGACATATGCACTGTAGGTAAAGTCTACATGCAACATCGCAATATGATTTAGGTTTGATTTTTATTTGGTAAGTTGTTGCTTATGAGCAGCTCTGTTATAGTTTTGCCCAAATCATGTAATATAATAAATATTTACATTTAGGTCTTACGTTCCTCTTAGAGATGTACGAACCTGACTGCATCACTTGTAATTTTTGTCCATGTAGAAAGGAAAAGGGGGTGGGGAGTCACATGAAAAAAATTGGTTGTCTCTGTTTGTATGGGCAACTGGTCCATACTGACAAATTTTCAGGAACCCTGTGTGTTCGTAGAATCGGCGTTCTAGTGTACATATTTATTTTGTGTCAAATTAACAGTAAGTACTAATTATAATTCAATGAAACTTATTGTACATTTGATAAAGTTTTTCTGCGTGTCATTGTACGTCTATAGAACAAATGAATTAGGAAGTCAAGTTATTTAAAAAAAATTCACAGAGTGAAGTAGCACTACAGGAAAATTTGGACTGATATTGACAAGGGCCGTAGTTCAGATCCCTGTTCCGGCCATTCTTACTCTGGTTTTCCATGGTTTTTCTGGTTTGCTGCAGGAGGTGAATGCGAGGATAGTGCCTTAATAATAGTTCCGTTACTTTCTGTTCATGTCTACATCACATCCAACTGAATATTGTCCTCTTACTGCGTTGATTATATTATTAGGTGTGGCCAAAAATTTACATTTTTTTTAATAAAGGGACTTACAATTGTTCATAAATAATTTAAAATTGAATTATTATGACATTTTAATTGGTTTAATGATTGAGTAAGCATGTGTGTGTTAGCATGCATGCTTTTTTTACTGCATGTAATAGGTAGTGTATGTACTGTATTTACCTGAAAATAATTGGAGTCTGAATATTATTCAACCCATTAACTTAGATTATGAATTTATAAAAATATTTTATGGTTGAACATAAGTCAATAATTAGTTTAATTAATTAAGAAATATCTTAAACAAATAACAATACAATACCTAGTACTTTTGTGTCCAGTGGTATTGCTTGGCATTATCAAAATACCCTACAGTTTCATCCGCAATGCTCATTTGGCCAAGCAAATTACATTTTTTTTTCTCACAATTTGATAACATTATGCTGGAACGTCACTAATTTTCCTCCAAAGACTGAAGGCATCTTTTTAGCTATATATGTACAACGCCTCAAAGGAAAACCACGTTGCATCATTCGCACACACCAGTTAAGTTAAGTTGAGTTTGCATTAAAACTATGCTGCAATCCTTGCGACATCATTTTTGTGTAGTGCCTCGCCTTTCTACCGAATCCGTTACGAAATACAGCACGACAACTTTCTCGACTCTAAAATTACGGTAACAGCGTAAAATAAACAAAGCAACAAGTTGATGCTGGAAATACTAGTAAAGATGTATCTATTAGAGCACGCTGACTGCTAGCGCCACAGTTTACAATACATATATGGCCACGACCATAGTGTATACTGGTGTGCCGTTTCAGAAACATTGACTCGCCATGCAGTTTCAAAAACATTGACTCGCCATGCTGTTTCAAAAACATCATTTTGGTGATGATTTCATACATCTGCGATTATAGTTCGACCCCGGCATTTTAATTTCTCAAATTTGGAATAACTATCAAACTATTTTTGGGTAGATACGGTATATATTGTATTTATGTATGTAATATTTTTATGTATGCGTTGTATGTATATTTGTGTGTGGAGATATATACAGTGGAATGTTGTTAATACAATACAAACCCTGTTAATACAAAGTTCTCATTATACAAAGTGATTTTTATTCCCCTTGGAATGGGACAAGAAATGAAATAATTACTTTAATATTTAATAAAAATTTTGTTTATGCATTAAACCACGTAAATATTTTGTTTATGCATTAAGCCATGTAATATCAAGTTCTCAAGTAAAAGGAAATCATTGTAGTGGAAAAACTATTTGATTTGTGGGGATAAACTATTTAGGGTTAAGTGAACACCTGTTAATACAAACCTCTTTATTACAAACAGCCAAAATTTTGATCCGTTCAGGTTTGTATTAGAGACGTTTGACTGTATATTCATATACGTCCACACATACACATCTTTTTCAAACAAAGGGAATATGATGCTTAGTGGATCTGGGGGGGGGGAGGAGGAACCAGACTGTGTCGCTGTACTGATTTGCCAGGTGTTGACTCATGAACTGTTGGGTATATACAGTCGTCTTAAGGGACTCCTCCGTAATATTGTTGACTGCTGCAGTAATACATCCTGCAATCACGGTGGTTGCTCTGTATCCAGTAGGCCAGGCAAGGTCTTGGTCTTCCTCAGAGCACAGTGTGTGTCTATCAACTGGCGATTTGTCAGCAGGTGATATAGAGTGAGCTGCAGGCAGTAACCTAGGAGAAGAAGCTCACTAAGTGCTGAACTGGCCCTCCCACTCCTTATGAGGCAGATAAAATATTATAAAGAGAAGAAATCCCAATACCATGTGGTGTTTGTGTTTTAAGTTTCATGTGAATACTGTATTTTAACTGTAGAAGAACTGAAACAGTTCTTGTCAGAGAAGTCTGTTGAAGAAGTCTAGTTTGTTTCTGGCTGTCCCGATAATGTGACTTGATGCTTGTTTGACACGTGTGTGCAGTGCCTTCGTAGCGAGTTTAGACGTCCTCGAGACATCCTTCTGTCCTTGGTCGCACAGTTCCTCACCAAGTCCAGTCAGCGTCTCAGCGAGATCAACAAGAAAGGAGGTCAGGATGGCAAAACCATTGAGCTTCTCGACATTAAATCGCACGTGGTATGAAAAACATTTACTGCTGTTCACTGGTAATACTTAATATTCACCTTATCAAACATTGTATTATTTTTTTAATTCAAAGTTTAGAGACTGTCTACGAGTTTGTTTTGTGTGTGTAATCCAAATGTGATTTGTACTTGCCTTCAATGCAACAATTTTGTTAGCACTAGCTGCATAACTTACACACTTTCTTCCCTGTGGAGATAACTTGTTACATCATTGAATTGATTACTATCAAAATATTAAGAGGATGAACGACTAATGCAGTAAAGTTTAGTAAACAAATACTGTGCAACCTGTATCCTGTTATCTGTATAACAGAAACTGAATTCAGTTAGGACATAATTAACTCACATTGTTTCCAACCTAACTATGCTGTACATAGAGAAGACAGAAATAAACTCCTTACCAACAAAATAGTTTGGAGATGACCTCTTCACTATGAAGCCTATCTTTTTTCCTTGAGTGGTAAAATGTTTCTTTCTAGAAACTCTTAAGTGTTGAATCAGTATGGATACAAGTTACTCGCAATAATAATACATTTGAATAGGTACATTATGTTTACCATCAGGCATACCTGCCTTTGCTGTCTAAAATATTTATCTTCCAAACTTCAAAACAACTGTAGCAGAATTATCATTGATGTCAACCATTGATTGGCGCAATCTTTATTCACAAGATATTACTGAATGTGTGTTCAAAAGTAAGGTGAAAGTTCTATTAAACTTTGTCACTGATTGAAAGTAACCTAACGTAACTTCATACCTCAGTGCCATTTAAAAACCTATTTGACCACTGCTTATCCAATTGTGAATAATTCACAGTGCAATGTAATGAAGAAGATTAACTGGCTAAAGACATTCACCATAAAGCACTTGTTTTCTCGAACACGTATACAATCAGTCCTATCCTCTGCAGGCAATCTCAACCCATATACTGCAAAGGAGATTATCTGCCCCTTTACAATCAACTTCAGTACCATAACTGGAGCTCTTTCTATAAACTAGTACTATATCTACATCACTTTTAACTAACACTATACAAACTGCTATGTCAAACTATATACCTACATCCTTTTCTATTATTATAAGTAGAGCCACGATTATATGGTGAATCGCGAAATCGCGAAATTTTCCGCGAATTGATATGGAAAACACGAAAAATGCAATTTCTAAGAAAACCGCGAAATAACACCTAAACTACACCATACAAGTCAGTAAAGTTTTAATATAAAATACAGTTAATAGAAAATTATCCCATTTGGAGATTTTCACTTCAACAGAATGCCGCCATTAGTCGCGTTGTAAACAAAAACAACATAGAGTCGAGGTCGAAGAGTCTAGCACTACCATGCCAAAGAGTTTCACAAAGATGCGCACGCCACGCCAAAGAGTTTCGCTAAACAAGATTCTTTCGTTCACGGTGGTGTTTTCCACTTCTGCACTGAACTGCACTCGTAGTACTCTGGTTGAATTTCGCGTCTTCCATTTACCTGAACTTGCCCTTGCTTCGAATAGTGACATCACAATCGAACTCTTCTAGTGCCTACGTATCTATGCCGAATAGTGACATTCTGCGACGTAAATATTGTTACCGTTTTTAATTTGAAATTGTTTACTACAGTGTGGTAATAAAAGGCGTTAATCATTATTTGTCGCGAATACTACTGTCACATTTTCAGGTGTTTATACACAAAGACATAATGTAAAGCAGCTCGGCAAATAAAATAAATATGCCGAAAAATAAATCTACTGCTGTTTCTCGCGCAAGCAAATTTAAAAGTGAAGGATTTTATGTTAACGATGGAAAGATATCGATGTGTAAATTGTGTGATTGCCGCCTGGAACATGAGCGTAAAGACACTTTAAACAAGCACATACTAAGTGAAAAACACAAAAATGCTAAAGAAAAACAATATTCTTCAAAACGCCAACTCAGTATTTTGGAAGCAGGGCCAGTGCTTAAACGTGCCAAAGAAGCAAAGGAAGAGTTTGTGTTGGAAACTGTGAAAGCCTTTGTAGGAGCTGGCATAGCTGTTGAAACACTGGACAATGTTAGGTTGAAGGAGTGGATGGGGAAATATGTTTGTGGTGCTGGTGATTTGCCAACAGCAGATTGGATGCGAAAGAAATACATACCCCTGCTACGAGAGAAGAAAGAGGCAGAAAACACACACGCTGAAAGATCGGGATGTTGTCATTCTTGTTGACGAAACAACCGACAAATGTAACAACTGTGTTTTCAATATCTTGTTCAGACCACTTCTGCCAGGGGCTCAGTAGAATGTTGTTCTAGGAGCCTCTTGTGTACTAGAGTCTGCTAATGCTGCTTGTTGCTCTAGAGTGGTCATTGACATTTGCTCAAAATATGATGTCAAAGATGTAAACATAGTGGCGTATGTAACAGATGGTGCACGTTATATGACCAAATCTGCAGAAACACTACGAGGGATATTTGGTGAACACGTTTACCATGTGCAATGTTGGGCACACAAAATCAACATCGTAGGCCAAATATGGCAGAATAATTTGAAAGAACTCAACCTTTTTGTGTGTAAAGTCAAAAATGCATTCCAAAACACACGAAAGAGACGACATGCCTACCTTGACTTCCTACGGAACAAGTATGGAGAAGACAGTGTTTTAGTGAAGTTATTTCCGATGCCTGTCATAACACGGTGGAATACTTGGTTCGTGTCTGTCTCTTACCTGGCAAACCACTTTCATGACATCATTGAATTTTTTGATGAACTCAGTGATGACAATGCTGGCATTAAATACATTCAAACTTTACCAGCACATGAAGCACAAAGCACGG
>PNEQ01069207.1:0-15694 GCA_003012365.1 Medauroidea extradentata | reverse complement strand
TGTTATTACTATTTAGAATGATGTGTAAATATGCTCGGACCTATTTTTACCGTGTCGCGGACTGATTGCCTACCCAGCAGCCTCCATCACTAAAAGGATGACTCAGTGGACTTCAATATGGCGGCGCGGTAAGTTCGTGCGATTTCGGCTCGATGTATATTGTCTACAAAGTGTGTAAAATGGTTTGATGTCTCAACATGGAGCTAAGCTGCAGAACATGAACAAACAATGCCAGTAATTTACACACTGTGAAGGAGCTGATTTTTATAAATCTCTGATTCCATACCATAGGGTTTGCATGGTTTTGTTTACACATCTCATTTCTGCTACATGCGTTTTCAATTTAGAGTGTATTAAGAAAAAAGAGAATAATTTTTTTATCTGTGAAATGGATATGTCTGAGAAGCGAGGGACACTAATAAAAATAGCACACCATGCTGGAAGGGTTGTGATATGATTATGATGTCAACTTCAAAATTGTGGACACAAATGCCCGTTATGCTGCTGCCCGGAAATATGGTAAAGTACGTGTGACTTCTGGACTGGACAGTTAATTTGTATGTTCTCAAAAAAGCAAACAGTTTGTGAGAAAGCAATCAGGGAAACACAAAAAGGTCATATCCATATTTTTCAAGAACAAGTTACGAACATAAATGAAGAGAAATGAAATAAATTTATGCAAATTGTCATGTGTAGGATTTGGTTTGTGTAAAGTTGTGTGAATAAGGATTCTCCACACAAAAACTGATCCAAATCTTTATTATGTGATCCAACACAAAATCATGGATGTTCGACTAGTTATTAATTTGGGGTTTCCAGTTCTACATGAAGCACTTTTCCAAGACACTCAACTTTAAAGTTAGGAACTGTGTTGCTTTCATGTTGAAACTTTATGTGTAGTCACCTAAACAAAAAACTTCTTAAGGAATACATAGACACACACATCCAAAATACATTAAAGATGTTACCATACAAAGAGCATCAAGTTCTTGCTTTTTGGCATCCAACGCAACACGGAAAGTCTGTTCTTGTTCTGCAAGCCGTGCTTCAAGGTCACACACAGTTTGTTTAGTTGTGGCCAGTTCTTTCTCAGCTGTCTCTAGCTGTGCCTGAAGTGCTGCAATAGCACCAGCACGCTCCGACAACACCAACTCTAGCTGTTCCAACTTGGACTCACCAAGACTGAAAAAAAAAATCATGGACTGCATGAAAAAAACATACTATGCGTTCAACTGTCAATTATCTGCGGGTGAATTATCTATAGCATCCCTGACAATTGTGGTTATCTTGAAAAAATCCCAACTATCAGGAAAATCTTGATTATCCAAAAAAATCCATTGTAACAAATTTTTTAAAAATTTATTTGAAGTTTGTAATTTTTCTACAGCAACTTTCATAGGCACAATGAACCAATTACGTACATAAGAGGTGTTGTATGAAATATGCATTAATATCCAAAGAAATAAAAGAGATCCTACAGTGGATTATCCACACGAATTTCAGTTACAACCTGACTAAACTCCCGTCAACCCCTGAACTAGCATAAAGCAGATAATCGGGGGTTTACTGGATATTACAAAAATTAAAGCATCAAAGCTGTTTATAGATAGCCTATAGTCTACACCCATGACTGAACACTAACCTCAAACTAATACCAAGCTGTATGCTAAGGTAGGATGTTTTTTTCTGGCTGGCAGGCTTGCACTTAACGTTTTAAAATTGCTCAAACACTTCGGTGCCAACACATCTTGTTACGAGTAAGTAAGGAAAGAAAACCACTAAATAACACTTTAAATTTAAACATGAAAAGCTTATCACAGAAAAAAAACATAGACAACATAACCAGACAAAAAGAGCACTGAAAAAGTTTTATAATTTAAATAACTTGAACAGCATGCAACACATTACTTAAATATATTTATGACAAGACATATACTGTAGCTTGAAATGCAGAGCCTCAACCACCTTCTTTCTGATTTTTGAGGATGTACCGTACATATAAGGTTCCTTCACAGAGTCATCACCAATGTGCTTACCTCTTGACATCCAAACTTGTTAACAAACTCCTACCAACCTAATTAGTACTAATTAAATAAATGCTTACTGATTACAATAACAAAATAATAATTTTTACAGAGTATGGTTATGTAATTAAAAACTGTTGTACAGTGTACAAAAATTTTAAAGTTATTTAGAATTTACATGGGAAAATTATTTTCAAAGTTGGTTTGATATACTTCACAACATTACTAGTATCCAGCTCTGTAAGGCACCTGCCTACTGGCCGTGTGTTTGTGTAAGTGAGGCATAGCTCTAAGGACAATGTTGACCAGCTCATCTAGTGCAGTATTGCCTCTACTGCAAGACAATGAAACTCTGTGCAGTGGTATCTCAGATCACTCGCCTGACAGACACTTTCAGCAGTAGAACAATATTTTTATTGATGAAAAGTTTTAAGCATAGTACACTGCATGTTTCTAGAGTAGTTTCATACAATTCTTATGAAGAGCTTTTCCTATATAACAGGTATAAAAAGCTGTTTTAACCATTTTGAGACGCTCCAAAGTTATTTGTCAATTTACGTGAATCTTTGAAACTACCTTTCCATCATCATCTGAGGTGTATTTTCTTTTCGTACATAAACACAATGGGCACATGTAGAATAGTTTAGTAAAAAAACATATTTATGAACACACTGCAATACATTTTAAGCATGGCAGGTGGTGCCCTTAATTACACACTATAAGAAAGTACAAAATTAACTGTAATACTTTCCATTTAGTAGTTGCCATTAAAATTGTGTTCTTGGGAACTTAAATAACAAAAGCAATTTATAAAAATTGCAAATTGTAAACACAGTCTACTGCCAGTCAGTGTTTATGTGCGAATTCTGGGATGGGGTGGTCGGGAACGTGGTTTCTGCAGAGTAATCAAAATAAACAAATGAGTTAGCAACTTAAAAGCAATAGTTCAGATGTATGAAAACTTACTGAATTGGCCTTTTGTTGTAGTCACCACTATCAGGACCTCGCCGCTCACTTACATCAAACACATGCACATTCCTATAAACACAAAAAAATGTCAACTATCATGCCTTGGCACAAAATAACAAATACATATTATAAATTTAAATGAATATATCATGAGCTATGTATTCCTCACTCACACATTATCTCTTTCCTTATCCATGCATCCTCTTAATTGGTCCAGTGATTGCAAGTTGCCTTTAGATTTCACAGATACTGCGTAGTCCGATGTGTATTCACCACTGATGTTTTCACGACACAGGTTACGCTGTACATATTCGTCTGTGATCAAAATATATTATTACTGCCAATGTTTCTCTACAATAATACATAAGAAAGTTGACTAATTAAAAATAGTTATAAACTCTTGAGAAACTTGGTTATATTACAAACATTTAAATCATACACGTACAAAAAAATCTAAGGTAAGAATGGTACTTTAAACAAATCACAGACACACAGAATTTTATTTTGAAATCCAAAGCATTCTTTCTTAAAAGATAATTTTTTAAATCTGACCAGTTTGATAAACTTCATGAAAACACATGCAGTATTCTTCGTACCGTAAATTAGGTCAACACTGACCCACACAAAGAACAAAACTTTAAAAATTTCGCTTCAACTTTTTTTTTTATTCAAAATGTCAGGTCTAACTGTAGTAAGACATATTTGCTACTTAAAAAATAAAGGTAGGAAATATTTGTACCATATTGTGGAGTAGCACTGTCCCAAAAGAGTTAGCTATTTCAAGCAGAATTTTTTAGTGAACCACTCGATGGTGTGTGCATTTTGATTTCAGCCTAAAAATTCAATTTTTTGATAGTTCTGAAGACTATCATGTGTACAAACTGTACAGTTTGAGAGCAAGCTGAGTGCATTTGTGTAAAATCACTTACGGGAGAGGAAAATACTGCTTAATCTACGGCAACAGCTGTAAAAAGCATTGGTAACACATCTGTTATAAAATGGAATTATTAGATGAGACGGACTACAGTGTAAAATTCCTTTCAATATATTTCCTGACACTAACATTTCAAGCTCAGTTGCATTTTATAACATTTCAAGCTCAGTTGCATTTTAATAGTCCAAATCCCTTTTGCTTACTTTAAAAGATGAGTTAACTTAAGGACTATCTTTGACAACTTTGTCCCACACTAAAGACGTAAAATTTAAAATACTGTAGGTATTTATTTGTTACAACTTGTTACATATTAAGGTTTCCCAAAATTATTCATTTTCCTTGTATGTTTGCTGTTGCAAGGGCTCCAAGGAAACACAGCGACCTTGAAGGTGTACAGTACACACTAACAGACCAAGTAGGCAGCAGAAAAGTTTTGCCTAAACTTGGGGTGAAACGTGTTGGAACAAATGATGGATTCTTAGAACCTCTACTTTAGAATATTTTGTAGAGATGTAACATGGGAATTTTAAAAGGTCTATGTTGTCTAAAAAGCAGAAAAGCTTTGGGAAAAATGGATAGAATGGATCTAAAAGGGGCATGTTTTATTGGTTCAAGACTAGCCAATTGGACACTGGTTCATATTAGCACAGGTTTTCAACCTTAAGTTCTCAAGACTAAAAAGACAAGAAGGATAAATGTGGGTCAAAGTTGGCCCAGGGTTGAAGATGCAATTCACAATTTCATTTGTACCTGGCTGTCATTCAAAACACCAAGTGAGCATTAAAATTTTGAACTGATTACACAAAAACAATATTAAAAAACACAAATGTTAGTGAGGCTTCCAGGTTTCCCGCTTGCATATGAACATCAATCTACAACCTCGAACAGTTCCTGGGTTGGTGATAGTAGGGTCTATACGAAATTAAGTAACATACACTTCAACCACTATCCGTATCATAGGGAAAATCTGCAATTAAATACAGTTAACTCTCAATTATCGATGCTGAAAGGAATGATGTTGCAGATAAGTTAGTAGAAAACAATGGATAATCCACAATACAGATTTGTCATACAAATGTTCTAGCCTACATAATACAGTGAAATCTCGTTATAAAGAGTATGGTTTATAACATTATATGTCCTATAACAACAGCTTTATAATGCACCATCTCTCTATAATACATGTAAAATTGTTTGGATATAACAACAATCCGATATAAAGACAGTTTTTGTTGCCATTTAGAGTTGTTGTTATAGTGAGATTCCACTGTACATTACTCCACTGTTCAAATTGAGAATCATTGACAAACTGACACCATCTTAAATGAGAACTTCGTAATGAGGTCTTCTAAAAATCTAAATGTTTATAAAATCAAGGTTATAGAGTTTTTTTTTATTTATTTATAAGCTACCGCAGTTGATATGCAAAGGGTTTACTGTACCGTGATATTTTTCACACATAAAATACAGTATAATAATTCCACATTTTCTCCAAGTTAAATACAAATGGTCTGTTGTAGCCTATTTAACACAAAAGTACAGCAAAAAAAATATTATACACAACAAAAGTAATTTGTTACTGATATGAACCTACATTACAACTACATTATGATTGAATTTACTTCAAAATTTTGTATAACAGGTACGGCTGCTTGCAAACAATGGAAATCCACATAAACTAATAATGTAGTTATATATTGCCTCTTTTGTTTAAATATGTCCCAACTAATAGGACAATACTTCCATTAAAAATATTTACTAAGCCATACACTTTTATTTTAATTACAGTTCTTCATGTTCTTTATGACTATAAATACGACCGTAATTTATTTTCAAAATCCTGATGTTGCTGAAAAAAAAAGTTTAATTCTTGCTTACCCACGGCATTGAGGATATCAGTACTTATGTAGTTCCCTTGTAACTTCAGCTTAATTATGGACTGATTACGCTGC
Source organism: Medauroidea extradentata (assembly GCA_003012365.1). Taxonomy (NCBI): domain Eukaryota; kingdom Metazoa; phylum Arthropoda; class Insecta; order Phasmatodea; family Phasmatidae; genus Medauroidea; species Medauroidea extradentata. Next base: position 9,815 of record PNEQ01069207.1, on the reverse strand, counting down.
AAAGCACCCAGCATTAAATTGCCACCTTCTATACCAATCCTGTTCCACCGAATATCTGAACAAAGAGAACACATTCAAACACTGAACTGAGCTAAGCTAGAAGATTTAAACCAACTTGCTGGATACAAGATCACAAAATCTGCACAGCACATGCACACATTGGATAGATAACCAAAATGTTATAAAAAAAACCACATGCAAGGGTGTGCCTTGACATTTTCAACACAACGGGGTAGGTGGGAGAGGAGTCAATTTCAATATATTCATGGATGCATGCATGCACACACCCACACACATACATAGGTTATTATTGAAAGTATGTTACAAATTCTGTGAGAAGATTCCTCATAAACAATGAGGTAAAGTTATGTAATTTAAGTTTTTGGCTAACACAGATGTTCAGTAAAAAATTTGCAGTTCAAAACAAAATTTCATTTTTTTAAATGACTAAAGTAAGGAGAAATAAATAAAAAAAATTAATTTTCAGGTGCAGTTTAGGATTAATCATAAGATCTGCAATCTGTTTTAAATACCTTTCACCTTCATTAGATAATTGGGTTGGTCAAGCCTTTTATTTTGTTATTGTCTTGGCTAATAAATTAAATGACAGTTTGTAGCAGAAGGCCCCAATGAACAAAAAGGTTGCCTTCTCACAACACCCTGAAGTGAACAGTTTTTTAAAAAAGCAAAAATATGTAGAAAATGTGTGGCCTCACAGGTAGCCAACACACAGCTGATGCACAGGACCCAAAAACTTTACCTCATTTTGACCAGGTCTCATCTGGCCAAGTTTGTAACATTATGCATCAGCATCTTGACAGTAAGTCCAGCAACTGTTGGTAAATTTGGAAAAATAACAATGTCGAAACATCTACAGAAACCAATGGTACAGTGGATTACACTGTAGTCGGCTGCAAGTTAGCCATGACCAATACAGCTTTTCGTTTCGTCTACTGAAGATAAAACATGCACTATGACGAAATAAAATCCGACCAAGAGGGTTAACTTACTTACAAATTATAAGTATCAAGTTATCGTAACCTAACTGAACTTCAACCATAGTAAAAAAAATTCTAGTTATCTCTAGTCTATATTCACGAAATACATTTCCAATCAACCGAGCTACGATTCAACTTACACTGGGCGAGATGGTGCAACAGCAGTATGTAACTGGCACTTGCATTTGGGAGGACCTGGGTTCAAATCCCAGCTCTGGGCATAGGTACTGATTTCGGTTTTCGATGGTTTTTCAAAAGGTGAACGCTGGGATGGTTCTTTAACATAGGTCATGGCCAGCTTCCTTTCTAGTTCTTGTTTGTGTAAAGCTGTAACTTCCTTAACTGTCTAATGACCTCACTATCAATGAGACGTAAATTCAAATTAAAATAAAAAAAATTCTTAACTTGTGTGCTGTTCAAGCAGTGTGAACAACCTAATTAAAGGTGCAGTAAGACAGTTTGGTAGGCATTTTAAATCACGGTTTTGAGCATCTATTTTATAAATTATAAGTTGTGTTTCCTTTAATTATTTATTAGTATGCCAAGTCAAGAGAACAAATAACACCTATTATTTTGCTTTCTTGACTTGATATAATAACTTTTGTGGTTCAGGGAACTCACCAAGGTAATGAAGAGATTTGTTACGTGCGATAGCCCGCGACAGGTCCTCTGCCACTTCTGGTTTCAATTCATTGTTCCTCAAGTCCAAGTATTCCAGTGTTCTATTCAAGGCCAAACCATCACAGAAAACTGAGAAGTAGTTGGGGTAAAGTCCCAGACTGTTCCATTCAAGAGACAACCTTAGAACAGAGCCACATGAAAAGAAGTGTTTTGGGTAAAAGTTACATCAAACAACGTATTGACTCTGTTACTATCACTTTAAATTAATAATACAAGTTAAATAAAATACATGTCATTAAACATGAATATGGTGGTTGCAATGTTCACAAAATACAGATTTCTAAAAATTAATTTAAAAAAACTGAATAAGTACCAAAATTTGGATTCAGCACAGCTTCAGAACAAAACTAAAAAATTGTGTTGATAAGCCTACTGTATATACCTACAAGACAATAAAATCATACCTCTATAACAAAACACTAGCAAAACTTAAAATTGTGTGGGGGAAAAAACTGATTGTGATTGAACTTATTAAAATCCCTGATTGTATCTTCAACTCTAACGTAACAAGTAAAAGGGCACCAATAAATAATTAAATTAATGTAAAATTTTATTACAACCCAAATGCTAGATGATTTAAGAATTTATAATGAATAACGGGGTGCATTTTCCATAGAAATTACCATGAAATATTTTAGAAAATTTGTTCAAAAATTTAAATTTAAATTTAAACGAGAGCAATAAGAATATTAGGTAATATTGGACGGTCGGGCACCTGTAGAGAACTATTTTCCAAGTTTAACATCTTAACTTTACCAAGTCTCTCTCTCTCTCTCTCTCTCTCTCTCTATATATATATATATATATATATATATATATATATTAAAATGAAGTTTTATGTAACAGAGTTATGGTAATACTGAAGTATAATGAAATAGGTTGAGAATGGGAATATTTATGTATAGGAGAGGAAATTAACTGTGTAATGTTAAGTTTGGTTGGCATCACTGAAGAACAAATGTCTTCACGTGTTTTGTTTTAAATTGTGTATACTCAACGTGTCTTTATTATATTTAATACACTAAGTGTTAACAGTAATTTTATAGTGATATGTTTATGGCTTTGGATGTATTATGATTATTTAACATTTTCGTGTACGTAATAAGAAATGAAAGATAACTTTAATGGTCTCCAACAACAGTTTTGTTATGTAGGGAGTGCCCTGTTGATTTGTTAGTTATAGTGTTTTAGATTGCTGGAAACTGTAGTATTGGTATAACTAGTACCGTGCAAATTAGTGAAGTGTTGGTGATCGTATTGCATTTTATGTAAAGATACGTTAGTTTTGGTTTGTGTAACTGAACGATGCAATGTGCAATGTCCGATTTAGGAATAAGAAGTTAGTGCTGCTGGAGAGGAATGGATTGGATATTGCTGCTGTAAGGTAAGTCGTTGAGGTCAAATAATCTTTTCATTTATTTTATAAAATGTTATTATGATAAAGTCAGGTACTTTGCGATGTCGACGTATGTGTATTTACAGTATGCATATAAAACTGAATTATTTGTAAGTTGTATCGCAAAGCATCAACAAAGAGTGGTTGGTTATATTTTACTATTTGATCCCAATATATTATTGGTACCTACTGAATAATAAAATAAAACCCATTCGCTCTTTATTACTACGCAACACAAAAAAACGTAAAATTTAGTAGGTAGGTAGCTGAAGTTTTTGACGAAGTAATTGTGATAATGCATAATTTGTATCTGGTATCGCAATTTAATGAAGAGCAGACGGGTTTTATTTTAACATGAGATAAGTACAATGGTATTGAATAGCAATATTAAAACCACCCACGCTTATTACTTTGTGATACCAAATAACTGTAAAATATAGAGTGAATTTTAAGGATGATGGAATTGTAGAAATCAATCATGTGGAAACGTATTGGAAAGTAACAAAGAGCGGATAGGTTTTATTTTACTACTCAATCCCAGTAAAATAGTATCAAATAGTTAATATTAAACCCATTTGCTCATAGTTAGGTACTTTGCGATCCCAAGAGGACATTGATGTTTTTGTGTCTCCTCACCCAAAAACCCCCACATTCCCGGGGATCACAGTGTGTGTGTTAAAGTAAATGGGAATGTTGGGTATTGTGACATCATCTGCACCAGTTTCGTCATTACTTATGTATCACTGTGTGTGATGGAAAGTAAAACAATCCAGTGATTATGAACACATGGAAAGAACATGTAATTTGTGCTGGCATTGGGTGCTTCATACAACTGTACTGTGAAAACCCCTTAAGGTTATACTGTATAAATGTCTCATAACATTACAAATATAACAATTTTATATATGACACGTAACTTTTTACAATATTTTAGTTTTTCTTAATATAACACAGTAGGCTAACAAGATAAATAACACGACTCAGAAAACACGTAATACCAGTTACATTTACAAAAAATTATCTAGATAAGTTGGTTATCAGTTAGTTCAGCAACAGAAGCTGAAGGTGCACAGGTAGTGTGGTGGGTGAGTGATAAGGAAAGGGCAGGCTGACAAGGACAAAGAGAACTTTCTGCTATCAATGATGTTAAAGAATTTGGTGTTGAACTAATTCAAGGACAGGAAAAGAGCGGAAAGGATGGTAAGGACGTACGTACAAAGAGGTAAGTAAAGAGGAAGGATGGAGTAAGTTTAGACTGCCTATTAACTAAGGCATAGTTCACGAGAGGATTGGTAAGTGATTGAGGAAGTAGTTACGGCTTGTCACCGGAGGGTTGCCCAATTGCAAATAAAATTATTATAACTAAGTTTTACATACTTTTTGAGAGCCATGTTGTTTTTCATCATTGTTCCAAGGCAAGAGACGTTCTCTGCTTGAATGTTGTTTCCTTTCAGAATCAACGTGTTTACAGAACTGTTGTATGATAAATGCCCAAGAAGGCTGGCCATGCCTTTGAAAGGGATTAAACAGTCGCTAAAATCCACTTTTCGTATACTCTCCGACGATGCTAACATTTTGCCTATTATGTCCCATGTTTTTGAAGGAAGAGTCCTTTTCGTTAAAATAAAATCCCCTGTTTTCCTGGAATGAGAAAAAAGATATGAGTCACACTAGTACAATAAACTTTAACATAACAGTTCATTAAATTACAAGCATACCCAGCTGTTTTTAAAGCAGAAACGACTTCCTCATTAGGAGTAGTTTGCATATCATGGCACAACTTCAGGTAAGATTTTAATTCGGCCAACATTTTTACTATTGATGAAGATGCAACTATAAACAAGACACAAAAATTTGTTACTTTATTTGAATTTGTATGCTCGTTGATTTGAATAGTACACTTTTCAAACATACGACGACGTTAACCAATTTATGCAACAGAAGAAACACAAATTCCTTCAACATAACTTTGTTTACATTCTTGTACCACCCGGTGCCGAACACCATAGAACATATATAATCTACAGCAAAATTTTCTTGTCTTATAACTGCAAAGAGTAGTGAAGGAAAATATCTACATGCGAATCGGGCGAAACCACGGTCTTAAGGTCATGGCGAAACAGTACCAAAGTTGGATTCGAAAGGATATTGTTCTCGTTTGAAACGAAAATCTTTAAAGGTAAACAAGATAATCCGTAAGCTGAAGGAAACATTGCTATAGTTAAAACGTCAATGGCGTCACAAGGCAGTTTATAATTAAAATACAAGATAGCAAAAATATTTTAATACTGACATCATACATAGCGACATCGGCGGTATCGGATAGTAACATAAATCTTTGTTTTGCTCCTAACGCCATGACGATCCATAAAATATGTGTACCACTTTTGACCCCGGCCCTTCTCATCACCCTAGACAGCCGTATGGGATATTGTAACTAAAATAGGCGTATTTGAGCAATTGAATTGGTAGTGTTACCTGTGAACAGACAATTTTAGCGCTCCTGTTTACAACAATGTTTGCAAACAGATTGAGGGTGATTGCTCGTTTCTGGCAACCGAGGCAGGAGGAGGGATACAAAGTTTGTTCATAGGATGTTGATCTTTACAATCATTTCATGTTTTATCTCTAATAAAACTGAAATCAACACAAACTGAGTTTATACGCTATATGGACAAGATTTAAGTAATTTTGAAATAAAATGATGCAATATTGATTTTTAATTTTATGCACCTGCATAATTAAATTAATTTCTACAGTTTATTATGTTGTACACATCATTAGGTTTGACGCGGACCAAGCTGCGCGCGCCCTACGGAGCAGCACGTCGTGCGCACCACGCACCGAGGGGACAAACCCGGTGGTCAGTACCGCCGCCACATATGGGAACGCACCTGGCAGCGTGTTCGCAAGAGGCTACGGCTTCCAGACGCCACCTCCTCCGAAGGACGCAGCACCCATATGTAACTTCTTCCTCCTGAACAAAGGTCATTTTATAGGAATGTGCTCCGATGACCCCAAGTTCAGTAAAACACAATGTGAAACTCTAACCTGCAATACGAGTGATCGGCATAAGTTAGGGCAACGGGGTTAACCGTGTAAAGTGGGGAAGGAATGTAAAGGGCCAGGGGTAACATTGATTACCCAAATTCAGTCACACGACAAGCTTTGTCGGGCTTAACCTAAAAGTATGCAGAAACACCTCTGTGCCCAACGTAAGTGTGGGCTCGTCCAACCGGCCAAACTTTGCCGCTGAGTTTATTTTAAAGTCATAATTGTTCAATGTATGGGTAGATTTCTAGATTTTTCTTTAAATTAGTATTGAGCTAATTCTCTGTTCCTTAATTAAAGTACATTCACATAACGTAAAATACTAGTTGACTATTTTCACTCGTTATATAAGAGGTTCTCTAGTTACGAGATAGTATCGTATGTCAGGTAGGTACTATATTTTTCGTTTACTTTCAGTTGGAAAACGAATTTAAAAGAGATATTTGGTGTTATTGAATGTAACTGTTTTGCAACAAGTGAAAGACCGATAACGAGCTATTTGTGGTCGTACTTTTCTTTAACAGACCAATCGTAATTATGTGTAGGCTACTTAAGTTCTAAATAATAATTGCAACAGAAGTTAAAATACATAGGTGGTAACTGGAAACCACAACATTTCAATGAGGCTGTAGTAACCACCTCCTCAATGGTAAGTGTTATTTTTAATGTTCAAAGTTGCCAGTCAGTAAAAATAACAGCAAGTGTTTAGCGAGGACGCTATTACCATCTGCCCAAGATTAACTGTTGCCCCGCTGTAACTGTAACACTGTTATCATTATCAGAAAATAACAGTTAAGCCCATCCCTAGTAAGTATTCAACGGCAGTGGACGAGGAGAGTTACGAAGCTGGCCGGCGGCCGTACGACACTGAGAAAACACCACTCACAACATCTGAGTGCCGGTTCTCCTCTAACCAGCTAGCGCCTAGACGGGAACATTCGTATTTACTTAATTTACCATAGACCATCTCGTCCACTCTCGTCCCGATCAGGTTTGTTTCACGTGGCCGCTCTCAGGAGTTGCAAGAGTTGGGTCAAGTTGACCTAGGTCAAGTCAAGTCAAAAAGGGTTGACAACTCTCGGATGAGCGAGGAAAATGCCTCGTTTGGTTGTTTTGTAAAAATGGCCGAATTAGTAGACGTATTAATGACGAATCACGAGATGATGAAGCTCGTACTGTTGCACCAAATAATGCACTATAAATGATAAAGTGTTCTAACCGAATGACAGAAGAAGTTATAAAAATACACAAATCATAACTAACTAATCTGAGGTATAGTGACAATTTTTCGTAACTTAATGATTTTACTGACTTGGATTACTAACTTCAAATAAGGTAAGTTAATTTTCTAAAAAAGTAACTCATAATTTATGGGAATTAAATTCATTCTGCAAATATTTCCACATTTTATTCAGATTTAAAAATGTGGTTTATTAAAACAATTTTATTTTAACGCTATTTAATGTCGGCCAGTATTTATTTGCAGGAAAGGCTTGAAAATGTGTCATGCGTGTGATTAAAGACTTAAGTATTCTGAAGAAACAAATCTTTATTTCGCCACACTTGAAAATAAGTTATTTACACCGTGTACTATGCATATAATTATGTGAGTTACAATTACATATTTTTGTTGTTGTTTGAAAGAGCAGAAGCTAAACCAGAAAGTCGCATGATTAACAACTGTTACTTTTAATGTATAATTTAAATTCCAGGTGTTACAGAATAGTGGTGGAAATGGAAAGGTGGATCCCCATAAAACAGCAGGTCTATTGTCATGCTGGAAATCAAACGCAGTTCATCTGAACAAGATATTAGCACTCTAAATGCTCGACCTTCAGAATTGATTATTTAAAATAATATATTTGTGACAGAACATTTCAATAAATAATGCTGTGTACAAACTTAACACACAAAGCAGGGGCGTGCGAAGTGCAACACAGCGTCCATCTCAACTTTTATAAATATAACTTCACTCGTCGAAAACTGTCGCACGTAGCATATAATGATTTTCTGCAAAAATATGTGGGATCTTCTTAGAACGTTTTGAAGCACACACCAAGTATTAGTATGTTTAAGTAAACGCCTTAAAAACACTTTAATGGTGTCGCGCATAGCCCGTTCAACTAATAATATTTCTTACATAAATGGAAATTTTTTAAATGGCTGATAATAAATGCTACACTCAAGAAACATGCATATTTAACATCGTGGTACTCTACAGTGTAGGAAATAAAATGTGGATGTGTTTTTATTGGCAAGTTACTGAATAATGGTAGTTGAAGTGAACACGTGTGGCGCCTTTCACCCCGAGTGCAACCCAGATATGATGCGCAGAAGCTTTCACAGGCTGTCCTCCAGTTGGGTTCACCTCCCATTCTTCCCACCAAGTACAACAGTGCACCAAATATTATTTGCAAACTAACTTCCTGGTTTGCTTCCAATAAGTTAGCTTTAAATCTGGAAAAAACAAAGTGCATCCTGTTTAATCCAAAAACCGGAGCTGATGAAACAAAAAGAAAAATAAATGTGCAAAACAAATTTATTAGCTGTGTGAAAGAAACCTGTTTTCTTGGCTTGAATATTGATGACAAACTATCGTGGAAAGCCCATGTAAGGCACATTGTAAAAAAGTTGAACAAGTCGTGCTATATACTTAAACCTCTATCAGGACTGACCTCAATAAAATGATTCAAATCAGTTTATTTTTCTTATGTCCACTCTCACATCAATTATGGCATAATTTTTTGGGGTACAAGTAAATCCAATTTACAAACAGTTTTTATTGCACAAAAAAGGGCCTTGCGCATAATAAAATGCTTACCTCCAACAAAAAGTTGCAGAAACATATTCAGGATGTTAGGTATTCTCCCAGTACCTTGCGTGTATATCTACAAGACAATCCTTTACATACGCAAAAATAAAATAAAAGTTGACACAAATGTCCAAGTTCATTGCCACAACACCAGAACGAAGAATAATTTCCATCTAAAAACTGTAAATAGAGCACATACATTAAAGACAGTAAATAACGTCGGGATAAGGTTCTACAACAAACTACCTGAAAGTATCAAAATTCTAAATGGAGATAGACTGTTCAAAGAGCATTTGTATACATTTCTGATAAAAAAATTCATTTTATAGCATTGAAGAATTTTTGTCTGACAATTAAATTTTTGATCCTAGTTTTAAGCAAAAATGAAAGATAGGCACACATATGTTGTAAATTTAGTATATGTACTTGTTAGTTGTGAATAATCATGTCTAGTTGTGTTATTTTTTTTTGTCTTGTACGTCTTTTTTTTTGTATCTACTTTGACGAGTTCAAATAGCATTGTTGTATGCTCAACTGAACAATAAATATCTATCTATTGACGTCGTACAGGCACCCGTTTTCATGCCTAACCTGAGGTAGGTGCTGAACTAGATATTTACACACACACCAGTGCAGCCCGCAGCTGCACTCATGACAGTGCAAACCAGTGCAAGACCTCATGTGACACTCCACATTATTAGTGACGTGTGGGCCATAACCCATTGTTGTGTCATTAAGTGTAATTGCTAATATTGTGCCGCAGGCCACGGCAGAACAACCTTTCCGCAAGATACACTACTTACAATTATTTAGTATATTAGGGTTCCTGTGTATGTGCCTTTCAGCAGGACTGTGATCATTGACCTGACCAACTGGA
>PNEQ01069206.1:0-15695 GCA_003012365.1 Medauroidea extradentata | reverse complement strand
CACTAGGGACCAAGGAACCCATCCTGGTATAGTACCCACCAATACTCACGAGCCCCGGAGCAACATCGCACCCCTGCGAGTGTGTATGTGGTTACTCCCTTCGGATACTAGAGCGTGGCAACGCTCCGACACCTCAAACAGGGAGATGCACGACCGTCGTTGGATTTCTCCAACGCGGGAACACACCTTAACCACCACGATGTAACACACAGAGAAATTTCTCTGGTACAGTCGACCACATATAAGGTTGTATACCGTTTAAAAAATATGTATTTTATTCGACAATTTATTTGTTGGCCGAAAAGTATACAAAACGCGTCAAATATTAATTTCTTTGTTCTAACAAAATGTATATTTGCCTGGATTTAGCCTTCTTGTCGGGAAAAACAAGTCTGCCAGGCAGTCTCTGTAGCTTTTGTAAAAATGAATATGGACACTGTGTTAATAATTAGATTATCGATCAGCACATATTCACTCTTAAAAAAATTACTGTTTTACTCATAATAAGGGAATATTCCCTAAACTTGTGCGGGAAACCTATTTCCGGATTGTGAGAAAATTTTTAGACGGTAGCGTATTTTCCATACAAACGAATCATTAGACGGTAGCGTATTTTCCATACAAACGAATCAAATTCGTTCGCGCGTTTTATGTAGGCCACTACAACCAATTGACATACCAAACTGAAACAAAACAATATTTCTGAATTTTGAAACTAAAATTTTTAAAATTCAAGAATAAAAATAATTAGTAAATATTTATTTTGTTTCTATATAATAGACGCTGTAGCCAACAATGTCTTTATTCACCGTAATTTTTTTCAGTTTGGGTATGTTGGTTGATTATAGTGGCGTACATAAAATCGTAACGTTCAAATTTACACGTTTCTGACGAGTCAATACGCAAAAATGTTGAGAGATAGAAAAAATTCCTAACAGCAAAATTTAGTCACAATTTATGTCCAAAATAAGACAAAACGTATCTGGTTACAAATATAAAAATATGACGATGAAAATTGCTGTAGACCGTGCTTTTAACGCGTTTACTGATTGCTTAAGTCATATGTAAGTAACAAGGTTTATTGTACTAACTCAGTGTTTACTTAGTGACTGTTTCTGGTGTTAAACATATTTCAAAATTTTAGTTTTTACATTTTACAATCACCCCTTATCGTCTGCCCTTTTCGCTTTATTTTGCGCAGTATACCAGAGTATTTACGACTAACCGTCAACTTTTACTCAGTTTTAAGAATAAGGAGTAGAAACATTTCTGAGCTGCAACCCGATCTCATCCTTCTCCATGTTCCTTAGAAAATTATCACCAGAAATGTGTTGAAAATTTTCTAAGTCTTTGATAGACAAGATAAATTTGAACTCCTATACGTTTGAGTCACTTTTGTATTTGATTCGCGACTAATGAGAGGGTTGTATATAAAATTAAGCTTAGACGTCAATCGAAAACTCAAAAGATTTTGAAACTGAATAAAGAATGAATAAAATAATAGCAATCTTCAAAAAGATTTTCTGACCACTTAACGAGCAAATATTCTGTCAGGTCAGTATTCGTTTAACGTAATTTCTAGCGCCTCAAATAAATGTACGAAATTTGTGGGTTAGTGATTGTGCCACTAAAACATCTCACCACGAATTAATATTATTTTTTTTGCAAATGCTGACTGTACAGTTACCTTGCTTGATGTTTGCATTTTCGCATTGAGAGGCCATCAATATTTAATTAATATATTTTTATGTCAACCCCTCAAAATGTCTGCTATATATGTGGCAGCTGTGGAGTGTAAACAGAGAATAAATATTAAAATAAATTACTTTCAATACGTGACTTTTAAATGTGTCGACTTCACACAGTAAGTGAAGTTTGTGAGCTAATGCTGCAATACGGGAAACTCTGCTAAATGTTGAATTGTTTCATGCTAAGTGCACCTAAAATTTAAGAAATAATCTTGCTCTTGTGTTGTTACACGTATTCAAACCAGAATTTCATCCTTCTCTAATTAAGATGAAAGAAAAAACAGTAAATTTTCGCTAATCGATAAGTCATTTTAACCTTAATGCATTTCAAAATTTCAGTGAAATAAATTGACTCTTATGCTCTCTTAAGGTTTTGGGTTACTAATGACCCCTTTTCCAATCCTCAGTTGAACAACGGTCTAACTCCACGGCTTCAAAGCGAATTAAATTAATTTAACATGCATTCCCCCCGCGATGGACGAGTGGTTAGGCCACTAGCCTCCGACACAGGCGATCCGGGTTCGATCACAGGCGGGGTTGGTCCCACATTTCTAACATGTGGGTAACATGGCGGACGCTATTGTTGGCACTTCAATATTTCTTTAAGCAAATTATAAATAATTAACAAAAATCCAAATCGTGGTGTACTTATATGGCAGCAGCAGACAACCCACCAGCAGCTGATATTTGTTTCAGCAATTTTTTTCTTTACAATTAATTTCCATTGCACTTCTTTTAATTCCTTAAAGGCGTTCACGTGGCAAAAATGCATAACATTTTATTCGCACGGCATAGTGATTGCTTTGTATACGTTACTTATGACTACATTTTCCACTCGTAATATTTTTTAACTTTCATAGTTCCCCTATTGTGACATGACACAGTCAAAATTTGCAAGTTACGGGAACATGGTAGTAACAAAAATCAAGAGTCTTTCTCTAATGAAATAATAACACTGAAATTATAGATTATGGGCAATGTACTAAAATATTTAAAAACACATAATGAGATGCCTTTGTACTTTTTTAAAAATCATGAAAATGATGATTATTTACTTCATTTGTGGCAATTATTAAAAAATTCAAAAGTGTTGTGCGTTTTCAAATATTTTAGCACATTGTCCATAACATCTAATTTTAGTGTAAATTATTTCATTCGAGTTAGTCACTTGTTTTTTTTTTTATTACAAATGCTCTTCGTAACTTTCGAATTCTGACTTAGGCATGCTACTATGGAAAAACTGTGAGTGCTAAAAAATTTTTACAAGTGAAACATATAAAACGAATACTATGTCGTGCAAATAAAAAATTATCAGTTTTTGCCACGTGCGAACCCTTAAAGTTCTTCGGTTAACACGAAAAACCTCAAATGAATCAATATATTTGTGTTTACAAGTTCGTAAACCTACCAGTAATTCCGTGCTCGTTTCAGCGTTATGTTACACCACTTAATTGACGTACATACTTTATAAACTTCTACTCAAAAACACTTATTATCCCTAATACGACGACTGTTGCGATAAAGTAAAATTTGTTCAAGTATGAACCATTACTTATAGCTTTACCACAAAAAAATTGTGTTTAGAGTATGTAGTAACGACAATAGAAAAGTGTTTCGCCTTTATAATAGAAAAGTAGTTATCACGGAAAAGAATGCTGTAGTGTTTAAAAATAAACTCAATAATGAAAATATGTTTGTTGTTACAAATAAGGTAAATTCATTCTCAACTAAATATTTATAAAAGAAATATTATCATTACACAAAAATATTTACAAGAACTTATAAAATTTAAATTTATTAAAGGTATATGAAACGTAGTGAATATACGAATGTAAAGTTGTAACAGAAATGAATTTTTTGCTCATACATATGAGAAATATAGGAAAAGTAGTCCTTCAGTTTCTTTAAATTACAAGCAACTCAAAAGATACACAGTTTAGTAAGTTCAAAAAAAATTGGGAAACGTCTTCAAATTATATTTAAAACTAATCTTAGAGTCTGTGTTTCCTGTCTCCATGCAGATGTGGTGTACTAATCGGAGCAAAAATAATATTTAGAAATATATATATTGTTATTCCCCTACCTATGTCAAATTCAAGTTATGTTCGTACGCTTTAATATGTTGATTAATACGAGACGTTTCAAAAAGTTCAGTAAACATCTCGAACTACGCAACTCGCGTTTGAATACTTTTATGTAATATTTTCAAATACCAGAAAATTTTAGTTTAAGTTATTTAAATAAATGACGCGTGCGCCATATTGTGACAGCTTGCCAAAATTGTCAGTAAATATTCAAGAATTTTTCAACAGATGACTCTCACATTTGTTTCCGAAATGGCAAATCACTTTAATTTTTCATATAGTTTTAAGTTAAACCACGCATTACTACGAACTAATAATATTTAACCGTAAAATAGATGTAAAAGCAACAAACCATCGGTAACATTAATGTCTCTTAATTCTTAATTGGGAGTGAACTTTTAAGTCGTCTGTTTCTATTAGCTCAATATGCACAAATTAAAATTTTCAAAAACGAATAAAATTTTGTGAAAACTGCTGTACATATAAATGTGTTCTTGTAGGTTAGCAAAAATAATGATTTTTAATCAGCATATCTTATATATTTACAAAGTCGTATAATCTAGAACTACAAAACAAAATTCAAACGCAAAATAGAAGTGATTTGAGTATCATAAAACACCATACACTTAAAATCGGTTTCATGATATTATAAAACTAATATAGTTTTCTGAAAAAAACATTAAAAAGCCGTATGGTATTTAGTGTGTGTATAATATACAAATTCGCTGTGGTATTTCAGTTTTGTCGCAGAAAATTAAAATTTAAAATTAAATGAATTCCATTAAATGGAGACACTGAAAAATTACGAAAATGTTTAAGGTCAACATAGTCTCCAATAAATTGTAGTACCTTTATCCGAAAATCATTCGATGATGTAATTTGTAACCCGTCTGAACGTTTTCAAAACAATACACACACTTTAAGTGTTTAAGCTGTACGGTTATATCTGGGCCTTCAGAAGATACAAGCAGTATACTTTAAATAAACGGAAACCAATGTGTTATGCACAGGAAACATCTCCCGCAATTTTTCAGCGTCTGTATATTTAAGTTATACTTTAAAGAGTGCAAAAGCTAGTAAATTGCTTGCACCACAAAATTCGCTTATGTTGGATTTAATTGTATCTCGAACACACTAAACGAATAAACAGCATACAGAATATACAAAGCAGCACACCACTGAATAGACAGTTTTCTGAACTAGAAGCTCTCAGCGTTAACCGAACCCTAAATGCATAAATGAAATGAGTCATTACATTAGAAAAAACGACGTGCTGCAAAGGGCGAGGGTAAAAAGAGAGCCCCCCAAGAAACTTTGCCGGTATACAGTTACACCCGCTATATATTTCTCACATGAAAAATATTGACATCGATCCTGCCAGGAATTGAACCTTGACCACCACGACGCCCACATTCGATACATTGTTAACACAGAATAACATTTTAAAAAAAAGTTTAATCAAAATCATGAGTTTAGTGCAATTTTAATCTAAAACCAGAAATTAATTGTGACTTTCAATAACTTTTATTAGCATTATTTATTTGTAAGATTTGTGAGACGCCTTTGTGAATTTATTTTATAACTTTTTTTATTTTGTTCTTACAGTGTCTAATATATAAACATGGCTGTTTGTTTGTTTCCTTCAATTCGTTTCTATACTATTTATCCGATTACAAAGAAAATTTGGTGAGTTGTTGTGCGTGTGCACGCAAAGGTTTCTAAAATAATAATAATTATTTATTTGTTATGTTTAAAGTGCCATCCAACAGTCTTGCGACCAATAACAGGATGACACTAAACAAATAACAGATTCAAATACAGAAAACAAATACAGAAACACAGGATAAACAATTAACAAAGGACATAGAAATGAATACAGACATATAAAACAAAGGACTAGACAAGTACAACATACACTGACAGGACAACATGTAGCAAAACATTTAAAAAGAAGACAGACAGAACTGAGACACACTTAATCAACCTTATTTAAAGTCCCAGAATACAATTTTTCTATCCTTCAAAGGATCAAATTTTTACAAATATCATTAAAATTGTATATACATATGTTAATTAAGTTTCTATTTTTAGATAATGCGTAAAAAAAGATTAAAATTTCTACTTATACGATTAGGCACCTTTAAACCTCTATTGTTTATAATAGTTTGACAGTCAAAATAATAGAGAAAGGAGTTAATTAAAAAATAGAGCATCATTAACTATCCTACGAGCATATAAAGTGGTTGTCTTAAAATCAGTAAGAACATCCACATAACTGAAAGACATTAACGGTTGAGAGAATCTCATGTAAATAGTTTTAAATAATTTGAATTGTACTGATTCAATGCGGTTCGAGTCCGTGATGATAATGCTATTCCAAATAGAGCAGTATTCTAGTTTGGACCTAATCAAAGCATAGTAAAGGCTAACTAAGGAATCCGGAGAAGATGCATTATAGGTCAGGAATTTTACTAACCCTAGAGTACGATGAGCATTGGAGATTAAATTATCAACATGTGAATGAAAATAAAGTTTACTATCTAATAATATTCCAAGATCATGTACATTATAATCACGTTTAATTTTGCAATTATTTACCGAATAGTCGAACTTTATATGGTAAGTTTTACGCGTAAATGTAATACAGATAGTTTTATCATAATTTAGATTCATACTATTATTCTTGCACCACTTACGGACTAAGTCAATATCAGCTTGAAGTTTAATGGAATCAGTTACATTACTAATTTTAGCAAAAATTTTCAGGTCATCAGGATATAATAAGCAATTAGCAAATTTTAATTGTTGCACAATATCATTAATAAACAAATTAAATAAAAGAGGGGACAAAGTGCCACCCTAAGAGACGCCAGAGGATGCAAGAAAGGAAGTGGAAAAGACATTTTTAACTTTGATCACGATCCAGATGATCAGACTAGTATAGGGGCTTCTACCTAGTACTTTACGGTAGAAGTCAAAAACTACGCCGACAAAGATTGAAAATAATAATAATAATAATAATATGAGGGGAGAGGCAAAACGGAGTACTCAAAAATTTTTGTAAAAATAAATAAAAAACATACTTTGGTGGGTTTCGCCTGCAAATGTTTCTGCTAAAAAAATATACAAACTTTAGGAGAGGAGAGCAAAAGAGTGTTACCCAAAAATGTTTGTGATTAAAAAAACATTGGTGGGTTGCGCCCGCAAATGTTACTGCCAAAAAATTTAATTTACGTATGTCGGACACAGCTATGATGGTTCGGGTTAAAGTGACCACTTTCGAAAACTTCGTTACTTTTTCTTTTCTAATAATGTATACGTTTATGCGAAATTTTAATATAAATATCTCAAAAGTAGCAGTCAAAGCGTATAGATTACATAAAACGAAAAACAACCGCAAGAAGTTAGAGTAAATCATATTTTTGATTAATGTTCTACGCAACAAAATCTTCAAAAGTGCTCACGTTATCATGAAGCACCTACAGTTTTTAATCAGTTTCGTACGAAAAGTTGTCTGCTAGCACAGCATACAAGAATGGAAACTATTGCAATTTATCTGTAGTGAACTCGTATCTCTTTATTAATGTTGTGTATTTAGGAACATATTTTCAGGTGGCGCTATATAATTGACAGCATACGTGGCGTTTAAATATCTTAGTCATATCGTAGAATATAAAATAATAAGTTTTCAATGTAAAAAACGCCGAGTGTTCAGATGACAGCGAAACACCTCCAGAAAGAACCTGTATTCCTAAATTCGTTTTTATTTATGACTGAGTATAAATTTAAATCAATATATCAAGCTAAATAGTGTAAATATACCATAAAACGAAATGTTGCGACTGGTAGTTTTGAATAAATTGTTAATGTTTTGTAAACTAAAATGACAAATTATTTAGTATTTTATTATTCATAATTTACGAGACTATTTTGAGTATTCTGAAAGATATTATGATTTGGTAGCGTAAAAATCACAATATTCTGTCACCTCACTTTACTCAGTAGCCTACATATAATAATGGGTATATGAAGTATTTATTTAAAGTATGATATGATTACTTTTCATTGCAAAATATTAATTTCCTTGCATTTGCCATTATGTTTTAATCTAACAAAAACGTTCAATTATTAGCAATTTTGAATTAATCTTTCAAAATAAAATTAACTTTTAAATAACTTACAGAATGTAGAGAAGCGTTACTTTTGATATCGTATTGCTTTGTTTAAAATGTTTACTGCTATAGTGATGTTTAAATATAGACATATCCGTTATTTCTGTTATTGCCTAATAGTGCCTTTATTTTTAAATGATAACGATCATTAAAAAATATTTTCCGAATATTACGAACTTAACGTTTCGTCGTATAGTCACGAATGCTCGATATTCGACTGCCGTTCCAAGCGAACCTCACAAATTCAGTTGGTTAACGACACAGCTGAATAACTAATTGCAGCCCGACCAACGTCGTGAATTATTTCTCTAACTTCGCTCGCAAGCAGCGACCGTTCTGTAATAAATATCGATCTCCGCTCAAAATGCTGTGACCTAGACTGGCTGGCTTGCTAAGGAAGAAGGAACCGAGGGAGGTTAGTTGACCGCAGACGCACCATTTCCTGGAACAGCGACGTGAATGGACGAAGTATAGAACCTTGTTAACCACCGAGGACTATTCAGAGGCCGCAATCAGGACGCCTTGACGCGGGAGGAATTTTGGGGTTGGAAGTAGCACAAACGTTAACTTTCTCGCTCCTCGGAAATGCTCGTGGGTATTCGTTCATCCTCGGCGGCTGAGCCAGACATTTACCCGCATATCTTCGTCCCCTGTAGCAATTAGTTTATATTACTTTAAGTAAGTTAAATTGTACTGGAGGTTAGGAAAAAAAATGTGTTTTCTTACGGGCGAGTTTGGCACAGGGAAAAGTTTTGCCGCAAGATTTGTAATTATGTGGGTTTTATATCCTGAAAGGAGTAGATTTCTTAAAATCATCGAGTAGATGTCTTGAAAATTGACTTACCTCTGTTAACTTTTATTTTAATGATTTACTCTAGCAAAGGCAGTTTAGTGGTGAGCACATGCCTTTAACGATGTTTAAACTATTTGTTACTTATGTTCAATATTATTTTTTATTAAGAAAGCCAAATAAGGAATTGCAGAATGTCTTATCAGCTATCTAAAGGTATTTTAAGTTTTCATAAATGTTGTGATCTGTGAGGACGTAATTAGTGATTAACTAATTATTTATTGATTTAAGCCTTTCATCAGAAATTGTGGATAACTGTAAGTAGACCTTAACATACAAAAATCTATTAAATTCTGATGTACGTCATGATTGGCACTTAACGTGATATTTTGATCATAACAGTTACTTATGTGTAGACCAGCACAAATTCTATATATCTGGGAAGCTACCCCTTAACAGCTAGATTTTAAACTCCTGTTATGGAGATATAAGATGAGTATGGAGCTCCGCTGAATGGACAACTAGAGATACACGCCCTCTGACGTCACAGCTCGTTGTGGAAAACAACGTTAATTGATGTTTTTTTTTATAGAAAACTAAAGCGGCATATTGGTATGATAATTTTTGTAATGGGTCACAGAAATTTACAATGAAAAACGTTGGCGAAATTGTCCTCTTTGTATTTTTATGGCACCATGACGGGCAGGTGTGATTACGAATGTAAATTTACCCTAACCTCCATTGCCACTACAATTAAGTTGAAACAAACTTAATTAACTGACAAGTACTTTAAAACAATATGAGTGCAAAAAAGTTACAAATGTGGCTTTTTAATTTAAAGACACACTTTCCAGTATTTTTTTTTATTAGTGTGTTCAACCTCTATGTACTGCATTTCTAGTGCGCTATTTTATTACTGTAGCTCACATAACCTTCATACCCAAACGGGATTTTGCATTGCTTACGCCGCGTGATGTTTAATTAGAAAAGCGATAGTGAAAATGAAAAAGCTGGCATTTTTATCAGTAGCAGATCAAGTCTTAGCGTGTTTCTTGATGCAAGTGAACAGTAAACATACATCGGTGAACACACCCCCGTAATTTCTAGCTGTCCACACGTCTTTGCAATAGACAAATACAAATAAACTGTTAAACTTATTTTGAAAGTCTCTGACAACCTACAGCACCAACGTAACTGAAACAAATAATATCAACCGAGATTATAAATTATTCAAAGTTTCGTCCCCATCAACTACTTTATAATGGCTTTGTTCACTATTTGTTTCCCATTTCACACAACAGACTGCAGCGAATATACAGACAGATTTGTAAGTTACAAAGCCCCGCTTCATTGCAAGCCGTTTATTGTAGAATAGGGAAGTGTAAGATCTACGTGATACCAGTCGAAGAACCTCATCCCACACAGGCAAACCTAGGTCATCTCCGCAGGGATACAAACCCGGATCGCCTGGCTGGGAGGCGATCGTCTCAGGCGGTCCACAAACTGCCACAACCTACCCCCCCCCTCCTTTTGCCCCAAATAAAATAAGGTACAGCACTAGATAGGATCTACAGTAGCTTCGTTTCTGCTGTACGACAAAATATTACTAATAAACTTTTGTACCTTTTGTTTTCATTAAGTAGCCAGGGACACAGACGACTTAGACATACCACAGTGTCTACAGGGCAACGCACCTCTAATTTGACAGACATCCGCAAAGGGTGCCTGTTGTAGTTCACTGAACCCTGAGGTATGACATGAAATAGAGCCCTCCATTGAAAAAAGCGGCGTAATGCGAAGAGCAGAAAACAAAATTACCCTGAGAAAACACGCCTACCAGTAGCAATGTCAACCACGTATTCCACATGCTAAAGTTATGGTAACCCTGCCAGGAATTTCACCAAGTTGGGAGGCGAGTCTGGCCATTGCACTGCCGCGGCCCCATGTTAACGTTTCAAAAACTTTTAATAAGATCTATGATTAGAGGTACGATTTAGTGGCTAAAAGTAGTTTCCACCATTTGATTTTAATGTCTTGAGTGAACATATACAACTCTGCTTCACGGTCAGAAGTCTCACTTGTTGTGGCATTGTGAAGTCAAATAGGAAACGTGTCTGGACAAAGACACACTGTCAATAACCTTGAAGTAGTGTTGTTCATGTGCACGTTAAATGCATAGATAGAAAATGGCTCAAAAATATTTTCCTTGCAAACTAGTAGCTCTATACACAAGAAAACAAGAAGTTATCAGCGTAACTGATAAACGTACTTTCCTCAAATGGGTTCAATTCAAACCTGAAAGTTAAAATCCTTTACTTAAGCTAGGAATATTAACTAACAATATTGATTTCAACGTATTGAACACGAAATTTACTAAGCATAAGTCAGCTTTCTAAGTAATATGCGAGCACCTCGTTTAATAAAATTGGGGAAATATTATTCTCAGATGTCTTTTTATCTTAACGACAAAAAAAATTTCAAAAGATTACAGTAGAATGGACGAGATAAGCGAAAGTCAGTCAGCTTTGTATGTAGTATGTGTACCAAGTTTCATAAAAGTTCTGAAAATATTTCATTGGAGAACGCATATTAGGCAAAAATTATAAAAATTGGCTTCCATTATTAAATTTCGAGAAATGAATGAACGAAATACACAAAAGTAGAATCAAATTTGTATGCAAGGATATGTGTACTAAGTTTGATAAAATTCAGAAAAGTATTTCATAACGCATATGTATTACTATACTAAAAACATGAAAATGGCCGCCATTTTTAATATGATCACCGGGTGAACGAAATACACAAATGTCAAGTCATATTTGTATGTAGTATATGCGTACTAAGTTTGGGTGAAATTCTAAAAGATACTTCCTAAGATGTATAATACTACACTAAAATATAAAAATGGCCACCATTTTGGAAATATGAAAACAGAATTAGCAAAATTCACTAAAGTCAAGTAACAGCTTTGTATGTAGTATATGTGTACCAAATTTGAAGAAATTCTTATTTACAATTCCTTAGATCTCAGCTTGATCGAAAAATGTTTAAATGGCCACCACTTTGAAAAAAATGAATATGAAGTATATAGCACATAATCTATATACAAGTGAAGTCGGATTACAAAGTACTATCTGTGTACAAAGTTTGATGAAATTCGGTGTGCTGGTTCAAAAGTTGTTAAAGGGACACACACATGCACACAGACACACAAACAGAAAGATGATCTCATAGGCCTACTTTTTCCTTTGAAAAGTAGGCTAAAAACATATTTTGGCAGTTCTCTCTTTCTCTTTCTGTGTGTTTATATATATATGTACATACACATATGTATATATATACAGGATGTTCGAAAAAAAATTGTGCCATATTGCAGGAAAAGGTCATACACACCAAAAGAAAGAAACTATGTCAAATAAACCTAGCCCCTAAGTTTGCGCCCTTTAAGAGGTATGTATACTTTGTGAAAATTACAATAGGAGGGTCCATTGTGGTTTCCCTCGTAATGAAATACGTGCCATATGTTGGAAAGAGATAGTACACATCAAAACAAGACACGAATATCTGACAAATATGATCTGCAAAATACACCCCTTAAGAGGTATGTACTCTTTGCGAAAAGTACAAGTCAAGATGTTCAAATAATGTACTTAATTTCAGTATAACAAAACAGCTCCGTGATATAAACCAGCTCCGAAACATGGAGGTATTAGTCTATGGAGTGGCATCTGCCGTACATTTCAATGGTAATCGTATGAAGCCGATCATTTTCGAACATTTTCGAACTGCGCATGCGCAGGACGTTATTTTTCATGAGTCTCCATATTTTGGGTGGCAAAACAATAGCGGAAAGCAATGGAATTATTTTTTTTTTTTTACAAAAATTCGCTCAAATTCTCTATTTGAATCGTACACAACAGTTTACAATTGCTTCAGAAATAAAAAAAAACGAATTAGCTCTCGCTGTGTGTATGTACTTTACAAACTTGATGAATTTAAATAAAAGTTTCTTACCTGTACAAAGATAATCCTCCGCAACGATCGAATCTGTTTGTAAGGCCAAGAGCTGCACAAACTTTCACCATAATGTGTAGTTAACTAAAAACTAAAACATTTTCATTCAGCTCAATGCTATGTTTACATGTTTTTGCCACCACTAGCTCTATCCTTGTCTTTAAACGTCGTCAGTTGGCTGGCTCCATAGAGGTAATATATAGTAGAGGGAACATGACGTCACAAATGTGTGTCCAACATGGTCTCGAGAGTTTGGTGTGGTTTATTTATGTTTAATCGGCGTAAAAATGCAGTCGTGTTGTTTGAAACTCATGGCGTACCTTTCAGAAAATATATTTAGTCATGTGGTGTCACCAAGATCTCGGTTCAAAACCTTATAGTAAGTATGTAGCTAATATTTACTTTTTACTAAAAACAGCTGGGTTAAGGAAAACAGTAACGTGGCAAACATTGTTTACATTTGTCGTTCTGAAATTTCTACGCAATTATACTTTGCGATAATATGGTAGTATGCTCTCCTTAGTTTGTAAATTCATAAAGGACCAAAATAACCAAACATAGTTGTGATTACTAAGTAATTATTATCTTGGCTCTCAATATTATTTCAAATCTCCCGCACATATTTCACTAAAGTCACGTGACACATGTTGAACACACAATTTCGTACGCAGATGTATAGAGGATACTCCCTCTACCCTATATTTACTCTAAGGCTGGCTCCAAATTTGCTCAAAGGCTTCCACTCCATAGACTAATACCTCTATGCTCCGAAACCATATCAATCCAAAGAAAAAATGAGTTCGATAAAATCATGCCTTGTCGCTGCTGTTAGGTATTTATTCTGTGGTCGTATGGAGTGATTGACGGTAGCAAGCAGACAGTCCAGCGGGCAGCTTAGTGTGTGTGTACTATAGAATGGTCAACATTGCAGTTCTTTCAAGTCTGGTAAGTTGTATGATATTACTTTATGTGTTTTGATACCCAATGCTGCAGCGAATACTATGAACTGATTATGTGTTCCCTTTCCACCCTCAGAATACTGTACATAACGATGGAAGCATATTATTAAACGCGGGAAATGGCGGATATGATTTTCTGCTACGGCGAAGCACATGGCAGTAATCGTCGAGCTAGTGTCATTTACACTAAACGATATCCAGCCCGTAGGGTAACATCAAAAAACTGTTTAGTAGACTGTTCCAACGTCTTGCGGAAAGTGCGCGTCTAGAACCACAGACGGTTGATCGTGGCAGGACACGCACAATTCGCACGCCTGAAATGGAGGAGCGAATATTGCGACGGGTGTCCGAGAATCTTGGAACGAGAGTTAGACGAATAGCAGCGGCGGAGGACACATGTCATTCTCTCGTCTGGTCGGTCCTGCAAGACCAGTTACTGTACCCATACCATCTACAACGTGCCCAAGGCCTGCGACCAGGGCAGCATCCTGCTAGAATGGGGTACAGCCGGTGGCTGCTACAAATGTGTGATGATGACCAACGTTTCATCGCAAAGATACGGTTTACAGATGAAGCGGGATTTGCGAGAGATGGGGTGGTGAACTTCCACAACACACATGTTTGGGCCGATCACAATGCTCATGCAACACTTGAATCAAGGCATCAGCACCGATTCGCGGTAAATGTTTGGGTTGGTGTGTTTGGAGACAGCTTAATTGGACCTCACTTTCTACCGAATCGATTGACTGGTACCATTTACCATAACTTTCTGATCAACATACTACCTGTTTTGTTGGAGAACGCGCTATTTCAGGAGAGAATGCAGATGTAGTTTATGATGATGGGGCATCAGCACACTTTATGCGCAGAGTCCAACAACATATAACAGACACGTTTGGGAGGAGATGGATTGGACGGGGCGGCCCAGTACCATGGCCTGCTCGTTCCCCTGACCACAATCCGTTAGATTTTGGTTATAGGGCCACGTTAAGTCCTTGGTGCATGCCACCCCCGTGAATGATTTGGTGACACTGCCGGAGTGCATCGTCGATGCATGTCAGGATATCCGCGACGTACCAGGTGTATTTCACAGAGTGCGAGATTCTATCATACGCAGGGCATAAGCATGCATTACAGCGAATGGTGATCATATTGAGCACCTACTGTAGCACGTGTATAACAGTGCAACTATTTGCTACGAAGTGCATTTTACAATAATATTGTTTCGTGTATTACAGTGCACAAAGTGAATCCATTTCCTAGGTGATTGCCATGTTTATGAGATTTTCGTGTCTTGTTTCGATGTGTACTATCTTTTTCCAACACATGGCACGTGTTTCATTACGAGGGAAACCACAATGGACCCTCCTATTGTAATTTTCACAAAGTGTACATACCTCTTAAGGGGCGCATTTTACAGATCATGTTTGTCAAATATTCGTGTCTTGTTTTGATGTGTACTATCTCTTTCCAACTTATGGCAAGTATTTAATTACGAGGGAAACCACAATGGACCCTCCTATTATAATTTTCACAAAGTGTATATACCTCTTAAAGGGTGCAAATTAGGGGCTAGGTTTATCAGACATTTTTTTCTTTCTTTTGGCTTTTGGTGTGTATGTCCTGTTCCTGCAATATGGCACACTTTTTTCGAACATCCTGTATAAATATGTATATGTGTGTGTATGTATATATCTATATATAAAAAAATGAAAGGTGACTGATTGACTGACTGACTGACTGACTGACTGACATATCAAACTGCAGCCCAAACCACTGGACCTAGAATCGTGAAATTTTTTGTGGGGGTTCCCCTCAGGTCGTAGGCGAGCACTAAGAAGGGATTTTTCGAAATTCGACCTCTAAGGGGGTGAAAAGGGGTGAAATGTGTTTCCGAAGAAACGTCGATAGAGCTCGAACCCGACGGC
>PNEQ01069204.1:0-15694 GCA_003012365.1 Medauroidea extradentata | reverse complement strand
CTGGGATACCGTATAGATGCAGAGGGAGTACACCCAACAAATGACAAGGTAGAAGCAATCCAGGAGGCTCCATCTCCAACATCAAGAAAAGAACTTCAAGCTTTTTTGGGCTTACTAAATTTTTATGAACGATTCTTACCTAACAAAGCCCAGGTACTGGAACCACTCCACCGGCTGTTGGATTTTGGAAACCCCTGGAGGTGGACAAAGGAACATGAAGAGGCATTCCAAGAGGCCAAACGACTGTTGCAGTCTAAGAGTGTTCTTGTTCGTTATGACCCAGGTAAACCATTGATATTAACATGTGATGCTTCAGAGTATGGAGTGGGAGCGGTCTTGGCACATGTGTTAGAAGATGGAACAGAAGCCCCAGTAGCTTTCGGGTCTCGAACCTTGCAGAAAAGTGAAAGAAATTACTCGCAAGTGGATAAGGAAGCACTAGCTGTAATGTTCGGTGTTTGTAAGTTTCGACAATACGTGACAGGCCACCGATTCACCATAGTAACGGATCATAAACCCCTCCTGCGGTTGTTGCATCCAACTAAACAGACACCAGACATTCTGTCCCCACAGCTGTTACGATGGAATCTGTGGTTGTCTATGTACAACTACCAGTTAGTTTAGCGCCCTGGGTGCAGCATCAGCCAAGCTGATGCACTGAGTAGGCTGCCAATTCACACGACTGTACAGGTCCCGGCAGTAGGTGATATATTGATGCTGGAGGCAATGCCTAATTCTCCAGTGGACGTGGCCACAATTCAGGAGGCTACAGAAAGGGATCCCATTCTGTCAAGTGTTAAACAATGGGTAGCCCATGGTTAGAAAAGAGATGAGAAGACGGAAGACTTTAGGCCATATGAAGTACGTAAGGATGAGTTGTCTGTAGAGAAGGGATGTGTGCTATGGGGTAGTAGAGTTGTCATTCCCTCCGCACTAAGACCTCAATTATTGGACATTTTGCATGGATCTCATGATGGCATTGTCAGGTCTAAATCTTTAGCGTGAAGCTACATGTGGTGGCCACAGATGGACAGGGAGATAGAACAACTAGTGGGGGAGCGTGGTAAATGTTAACAGTTGCGGTCAGAACCCGCCAGGGTGAAGAACATGCCATGGGGTGACACAAAAACACCCTGGGTGCAGTTGCATGTAGATTTCTTTGGCCCTTTTCAAGGACAGCGGTTCTTAATTGTAGTAGATTCCTTCTCAAAGTGGCTAGAGGTTAGGAAGGTATCATCTGAGAGTTCTGCCAGTGTGATACAGGAGCTTCGTGATATATTTAGCTGCCATAGCTTACCTCAATATCTTGTGTCGGACAACAGAACAGCTTTTGTTTCTAAGGAGATGAGAGAGTTTCTCACCAGGAATGGAATCGCGCTAATCCGAACAACACCATTTCACCCTTCTAGCAATGGGCAGGCTGAAAGGATGGTGCAAACAGTGAAAGGGAAATTAAAGAAAATCCTCGTAGGTGATTGGCAAACAAGGCTAGCACGGATACTGTTGGCTCTGCGAACTGTACCATGTACTGGAGATCAACAGTCACCGGCAGAGTTGCTAATGGGCTATAAGTTGAGAACTGTTTTAGATCTGGTACTACCATGGGCCAAAGAGGACCCAAACATAAAAGTGAAGCAAGCCCAAGACATGGTCCGGACATTTAATGTTGGCGATGCTGTCCTGCTTCGAAATTATACAGGAAAAGGGAAGTGGTTACGAGGCACAATTCAGTCGAAAGAGGGTAGTAGGGTCTATACAGTGGTAGATGAGGATGGTCAGGTGTTCAGATGGCACGTGGATCAGTTACTGCATAGAGAACCAGCAGCAAGCCGGAGGGAAAAGCCTACAACAGTAGCACAGCGCAGGCGGCCAGGGGTCAGCGAGGATGAGCCAGCTGATGTGTCACGATATCAGGCCCAGCAGCAGCGCAGAGAACCAGCAGCAAGTCAGAGGGTGAGGGTGGCTACAGTGGTACAGCGTAAACTACTAGGGTGCTAGGAAGAGGAACCATCTACTGCAGCAGCATCATCTCAGGCTGATGACGAATGATCAGGGGAAGACGCACCAGAACCCTTCAGGGGGTTTCAAATATCGGAGCCCTAGGAGACAAGGAAGATTACAACTCGTGGCTCCAGCAGAGAGAGACGACCACCGTTAAAGTTTAAAGACTTTGTAATATAAACATCTTGAAGGGGAAGATGAGGTATGTGTAAATGGGTGGTGTTGGTAGAACCTATGTGCGTAAGGTATATAGAGGTTGGCACTATTGACAGTGTGTGTATTGTTGTTGTATTAACAAGCGCGGCAAAAATGTAACCAATTCTGTAATGTGAATCGAGTGTAATAAAGGACGCAACAAACCCCTAATAACGCATTGCATTCAGTACCATATAGTGCCAT
Source organism: Medauroidea extradentata (assembly GCA_003012365.1). Taxonomy (NCBI): domain Eukaryota; kingdom Metazoa; phylum Arthropoda; class Insecta; order Phasmatodea; family Phasmatidae; genus Medauroidea; species Medauroidea extradentata. The sequence goes on along the minus strand of PNEQ01069204.1, from coordinate 13,294 downwards.
GTATATTTATTAGGTGCGTGCTACAAAATGAGTGGTGACAGCTACAGTACTGAGTTGAGAGGAAACCAAAATTTAATAAATGTTCTTTTTAAATTCTAAAGTTTTTAGAGTTCATCATTGTTTCACATTCTTCAAAATATGTCTTTTTAATAATTTTCTTTTATTTTTAATCACCATTGTTTGGTTGCTTCCGTGTTGCATCAGCAATCCTATGCTAGGCATCCTGCCGCTGAATAATGCTGTTATACGGGAACAGTTCCCCGACATCACATTTCTGAAGGATAACAACGTTTTGTTTATGTTTTCACTATTTTTACAGTGCTGATTTGCCCAATGTAACTTTCATATCTGTTTTATTAAGTGTTTTTGTGTATGGACTAGTTTGTGCTGCGCGAAGTCAGATCCTCTTGCAGGCCTGGCTTGACATCGGTCTAGCGCCATTGGAGTCAGACGGAGCATTATGCTGAGAGGTGATAGACATATCAGTCTACCCCAAGTCCTTCACCAGTTTTGTGTTACTATTTCTAGTTTACAATGTTAAAGTTTTTATTTACCAGAACCTTTTTATTGTTTTTGACACGGAGCTCCTCACCTTTGCCGGTTGCTGTGTCCAAGGGCTTAGCTTAGTACCGTATGTTTCACCGCCAGCCTCATGCTATTTTTCCCACATCACCTACTGGATCCAGATCCGCTTCACTGTTTCTGAACTTCAAAGGGCACAGTTTACCGCAATTTTCACCATCATTATTTTATTTTTTATTTGTACCAGATATTTATTTTCTTATTTTAGACACAAAATGTGACTAGATTTGGCTTTTATGAAATTTTTTTATCACTCATAGTTTTTGCGTAATGGCTTGTTAAAGTCATATTTTGCATGTTTCCATTTTAACGACCACTAAAACCAACTGATATACAAAATTCAAAAAAATCGCAGTAGATAAAGGCATTGCAGGCTACATTGACATGCTCATAAAATTAAAGAGTAAAAATTGTTGGTATTTTTATAAAAAATATATTGAATTTTTAAAATTTTTATTTTCAGTTTCAGAATTTTTTTAAAATTCAAATTTAATTTTATGAACATGTCATTGTAGCTTGCAATGTCTTTATCCACTGTGATTTTTTTGAGTTTGGTATATAAGTTGGTTTTAGTGTAGTCGTTAAAACGGAAACATGCAAAATATGACTTTAACAAGCCATTATGCGAAAAACTATGAGAGATAAAAAATTTCGCGAGAGCCAAATTTAGTTACATTTTGTGTCTAAAATAAAAAAAAAAATCTGGTACAAATAAAAAATTTAAAAAATGATGAAAATTGTGGTATACCACGCCCTTAACCCCAGCACGTCAAGCTGTGCAAATGAATGCAATGTGGTTACCATCTGCGTCACGATGCTGTTATCAGAAAATTGGAAGATTGAAAAAACTCAAAGAATAGTTTTTGAGTAAATGCAGTTACATTACATTACCTACAAGACTTGTATTAACGAAGTGGTGATTTTATTAAAGTTGTGCAAAACACATCTAAAAACTTCGTACATTCAGTCGCTAAATTATCAACAGGAGTGGGGATGCTTTGAGTCCTGTAAAAACTATTAATTAAAATTTTTTCTTGCTTTTCTAATTTTATGTTCTCAACAAACCATTGAATTTAAGAATTTATATCAAGATTTAATTTGTGTCTAAGTTTCTTTTCTTAAATTATTTAATTGATTTGATTAAAATGTTTTTGCAACAATGTGCTTGGACAGAAGCGTATTCCTATAAAGACTTACAGTGGAAGTTAAGGGCTCAAGAGTATTGATTATTTTCTTTCAGTGTTTTATGTTTTAATAAATTAAAGGTTTTATTTTACAGTGCATAAACACAGCCTCCACGATTTCGCTGGAAATGTATACTGTGTCTCCCACCGCATGTTGAGTCAGTCTTCGACTGGTCCGCAAAGAGAGCAGATGCATTTGAAGTGCACTCGCCGTCTCGCTTAGACATTCAATTTTGCTATCTTTGATCAACGTAGTTTTCAATAGTTTTTCAAGTTAAATTTACTGTAACCACGTTCGTCAGACAAACTCTGGGTTACTATTCCAAGGCCGAATATAAAAGGAGCCAATACCAATACTGTAATTTTTCCTGTTCTCGCGAAGTGCAATTCTGTTGTGAGTGTCCAGCTCGTGCAACAGGTCTGACCCGAATTCTACAGTTTCTTCCAGGACTTCTAGATCTTGTCGACAACAGCAGGGAACCAGTGACAGCCACGTAGTCGTCGACCCATTTCTGAGTTAGGCGGGGCAAATATAACCTTATTTTTGCCGGGTGTTCCATCCACTCGTCCCCTGTCGTGAATGTATCTAGCCTTTGTTCGCTCCCTACCAAGCTGTTGAAGTGTCGCACCACTTGTGGGACATAAAACAGACCTAAATACCTCCTTCTCCCAAGAACATTTCACTATCACAATTTTTTTTTGCCAATCCAAAATCCAAATTCTACCTAAAAGTTCTTCTTTTCAGAAAAATGTTCAGATGAATCATCAAGTAAACCCAACACATTTAGTCAACACCTTTATCCTGTACCCATTGCAACTCTGCTTCGATGTACATAGATCAGTAGGCATCAACAATGAAGAACATGCAGCCCAATCTGTAACCCCTTATGGCCCAGGGGACAGTCGCGAGCTGTTGTAAGCATAAGCCTCCAGCAACGTGAGGTGCGACATTCGGAGTTCTGTGACTCGTGGGTCCAGACCCTACGCGAGTGGACTGGCATACAGTAAATGGAACAGTGGATGGACTGCAAATATTGTTTGTAGCAGATGCCAAGTTCCGACGCATTTACCTATATTTGCACCACGAATGTCTGCTGGTGCGCAATGTACACATCTCATAGTGTCGCATAAATATGATGAAAGACTTGATGCTGACATGGAGATTTGTGGCAGTGCACTAGCTAAGCTTCGTAAGGGGAAACTCACGAACTAGTGTATTAAGTGAATGTGACCCAATCGGGAGCACTGTGTATGTGTACCCACTTGAAGGCAACAATACTGTCAATGTTCTTTTAAGCATAACCTTCACAAGTAAAAGTATAGCGAGTGATGCAAATAACATGGCGAGACCATCTTCACGTATGTGCCGTGCTAGCTACAATTTCATATACAGTGCTTATTGGCACAAGAGCAACAAACAGTGCGGGTTGAACACTTCTTCACATGCGAGAAATGCCAAACCCATCCATCAGTCTCCCGACTATTATGCAGTGTTTCATCGTCTGCCACATCGTCGATGGCCTCCTCGAGGATGGCAAGCTGGCACTCGGAAAGTTTTACAAGCATATCTTCCTTTCACGAACCACTGATAATGTGCACAAAACAGTGGAAGGGTGAGTCTGGTATGCAGGACATCACATTGCCACGTGTAATTCACCCATGACAGCATTTAGGCAGGACATTCAGATGGCACCCAGGCACTGACGAATATTCGCCGATACTTCCACTGGCTTGGTGCAGAGCGTGCCAGACTCAAGTGTATGTCTACCAGTGCTAGCAGTGCAATCCATTCAAGAGCAGGTGGTCGGATGTTCAAATACAATAGCAGCTGAGGACGTCCAGCATCCTTATTGACCTAGTGGCCTTGGTTATCGGGCCCTACCCACCCAGCAAGAGTGGAAATATATTTATTCTTGCTACAGATCTCTACACCAGGAGCGTGGAGAAGTTAGCGGTGCCCAACAACATAATGCCTGTCATCATCAAGATTTATACCTGTTCGATTCAAATAAAAATATATATCTTTAAATTTCAGTACATATGTAACAGTTTATACCTATTCGCTTCACACTAAATGTTCATGAATTTCTGTACGAAAGTATACAATTTCATTGGCAAACACAGCAGAAACAATTATTTCTGTGTTTACAAAAAACTGGCATAACCGAACAACCGAACCAACGAATTCACTGAAATAGTTACCTATTCAACAGCGAAAATTGGCATATTGTGGATGCTGGCTAGTCTAGTGCCTTTTTGTTACTGTTGATAGCCCCTAAATAAATACGTGGGTGAAAAAAAAACACATTTTGTGAATGATTTGTTTAACCAGTATTCTCTTGCTGATCACATAATTCCGTGTGTACTAGTCAGTATGCAAGTACAGCTGGATTCACAACCACCACTTAGCATACGCGCGTACGTACGTTTAAAAGTAGGAACACTGAGTGTGCATGCTAGCGTTCACATCCTCGCGTAGCATGCGTACATACGTAATAGAATTCAACAGCTTTCTACTTCGTACATAAGTACACTATGTGGTGGTCGTGAATACAGCATTTGCAAACGTAAGACTCAATTAATTATTAACTTATATTATGAAATCATTTTTCTTGTAGTCACAAATTATTTAATTCGCTTCGAAAAATAAAAAAGATATTACGATAATTTATTGTTGACATTATGGTATGACATAAAAAATTTCCGCGCACATTTAAATTAAATATTGTTGTGAATCCAGCATTTAATAATTATTGTATGTACATGTGTTCGTACGTACGTTAAGTGTGGTTGTGAATCTGCTTAAGTGTTACCTACTTTTATTCATCGTCATGTTCTATTGAATGTTCAGGAAAGATTCCTACCTTTACTATGCTGTCAGCAAGGAACAATGAATCTAGTAGTCAGTATGAGCAGATAGTTCTAGGCCTAAATGCAACAAATGGGCTAATTATGCTATCTAGTAAATAAAGAAGGCCAAAATTGTCTCCACGAATTCTGTACTACCACTAAAGATGGCCCAATTGTTACTTGTGAAAATTCAAACAAAATTCTCAATTTTACTCTAACACTCAGTATTTATTGTATAAAACAAAATCAAGTTGACAGAATGGTTCATTAGACAACATTTCAGTTCCCATACAATATCAAGTGAAGCGAGGAATGGAATGGTCCAATTTCCAACATGACATTTTCAAGTACTATTTTTAAATCACAATACAAGATTTCAACATCAATACATTCTTAGATGCACTAACAACAGTGTTCAATGTGCACACACAACAAACCCACTTAAAAATAATGCAACAGTCCAGATTTATCTAATAATTTTTCTTGAATGTGATTAAAGAAAATGCACGCTAAATTTGTTTTACATTGCAGTTTAAGATCGTAAATACTAGTTACATAAATGTCATAATTCTCAGCTGATAAAATTCACTATCACGAGAGTAACAATATTGAAAAGAAAATAAACATAGGCAAGAATGCATACAGCATGCACAACTGTAATATCAAAATTTCTTTCCACGAACATAGTTTTTGCAAAATGTAAATATTTCTGAATGCATAATTTTTTATGAAATCAGGCCCATCTTACATAAAAAATAAAGAATGAGAAACAATGCATTAAAAAACTATTCTAATGAAGATATTATTTTCAATGGCAGTCAATAAATAGTACGGTATTTGTTTTTGAACTCTCTTGTGTAACTGCAATCAAGAGAGTTCACTTGAAAATAAAATACATACATATATAAAACTACATTTTCGTTTTTAGGCCTAGTTAGATTTCAGCAAGAAAAAAGAGTCCTACACTGCAGATAGCAAGACTGGAATACTGAAATGACCGGAACTCACTGGTAAAACACGTGTGTTTTTAGAAAGTTCAGTGCACTAGATGAAATGGTAAACAGCAATATAAAATCAGTACAGGGAAGTGATATTCAAGAAATATTAACTACATAGTATTTGAGCACTTTTCGGTGAAATTAAACTAGAAATACTGATGGTAAAAGAACAGTCGGGTACACAATTAGTATTCTAGAAGATACTGAATTTTATCAGAGTTTGAAGCTTCGAGATACTTCAGCACTTAACAACAATATGTATTTTAGTGTGTAGATAATGTTATGTCACAGTAATTTAAGCTTAAACCGAACGTGGAGAAATATATCCAGTCATGCACTCCCATTGCACAGTTCTTTCAAAGATCATACAGTAGTTTTCATGTTTGTTTGTAATTGATTCATTGTCCTCATGTTAGTGTTTCATTAACTGTAATCCAATTGCGAAATTATTGAAGGTGTATAGGATTCCGAAATCTAACACCTTAGCAAATTACATCGCGAATTTCCTAGACTCTAATAATAATTGTTGCGATTGTATTCCAATATAATGTGATCCAAGCTGTGCGCTGTAGTGCAGGAAGTGTGCATTTTCTGATTTATGTTCATGCGAAAGGATTTTTTTTTCTTCTAAGCGTGAAAACGGTCTCCTGAAAATAATGACGTGCAATTTTGCAACAACTTGTTTGTTAGGATTTTAAGAGAAGTTGTGTAAAATGTCAACTGGGTCGTTTAAACAGTATTCCAAGTGAAGCTGCTGTAAGCACTGAAACTTTTAAAACAGCGCCAATAAACGTCAACACAGGTCATAAGTAGAGATAATAGTTTATCGAGGGAAAGCTTGACGGTTTGCTGAATTTCAACGCACGTTCAGGTCACAAGAAGATTACTGTCTTTTTACGTGTACTGGGAACTGTTACCCTATTTTACTAAGCCAATAAGGATCCTGATATTGTAATATTTGATGCCAGTTATTAGTCTTTATAGAGCTACATTGTGTCACAAGTATATCACCGAATCATTTATGTTGCAAGAAACTACAACGTTTTCAAGGGTATGCTGGCACAAACCATTTTCACGATAAACCATCATCTCTAGTTATAAGCAAAACTGCAATTTAGTTTAACTGTCCACACTGTGAAAATCTCTATGAAAGAATCACAAAACGAGTATTGTCAACTTGTGAAGATGTAATTTGAGGCACTGCAGCCTGGAAACTGTATTTAATTCAATCTAATGGTTAAAAAAATTTACACAGCACTGAGCATTACTTTTTGTACACTGCAGCGCGTTTCGATACATTAAATAAAATAAAAAATAATTTGCTGCTGTCATAACTTTTAACAATTACAAGAAAAAATATCCTGGCTTATTCGTTTTCCTGCCATATTCATACCATGAACGTTTAGTCAAAACGCTGTTCAACGTCTGGTAATCGCGAAAACCTTGACCATGTGATTGAGCAAACATACTTAACTTCAGCAGGTTACTTTTAGTAAGTGTGCAGTATAACTTCCGCAGTATCGTCTATCCACGAACATGTAACAGCAAGCGTTTATGCTCGCATATAGTCCATCTTGGTTAATTTTGCATCATTATTTTGCTGCCAATGTTTGTTAGGATGCCAAAAATTATTTCACCTTTACTAGCACTTTCCTAATGTAGCGATAATTTAATTGTAACGGATTTGGTTTCTGATATTACAATATGACATTTGCGAGCTGTCAATATAGTGCATTCGTTAGCGGAATAGATTATTTTGATTATCAAAGTCTTAAATAGGAAATAGGATAACAATTATGTTTTCTAATGCAACAATTACGTTTTCGGTACTGTGATTACATAAATAGGCTATAATTTCAAACAATAATTGTCTGCATGCGATATTTTTTTTTTGCTTTTAGAAATTCTAATACCATAAAATTATGCAATTTAGGGTTCCTTACTTCAATTAGGTTTAGTCCACATTGAGACAGACTCCTAATTTTATTTATTTTTAGGCAGCAAGCTTTTACAATTACTTTACTGGATCTCGATTTTGAAAATACTTATTCACAGGAATTTTTACGTAGTTTTGGAACAGAAAACGACATTTCATAAATTAAAAGAGCAACGTTGGTTTTACATAATCTTTAACATGTGTTAAAACAGCGGCAACAAAATTATAGAACTCTAATTTCTAGGGATGTTAAATGCTTAGAAGAGACCAAAATGAATTTGTTCTATAAAAGCCATACGTCAGAAATTGATAACTAAGACACTTTTTTTTGTGACTGAGAATGATAACAAAAACCATTTCAGCTCAACAAATTGCAATCCTTAAGAAAAATTATCACAGAAAGTTATGATACCAGCTTTGATAAAAGCTGTGCAACGACACACATCTTAGATATGAATTGTGAAGAAAGCAAATATCTTCAAATTGATTTAATTGGAGTCTCGTTTAAGTTTTTTTAAGCCTTTTTTAAGTGACCCCGCAAAATATTAAGTGAAGTGATATCAGGAGTACGAGCAGGCCATGAAATAGGCACTTTTGCACTTACATAAAAAAAAAAAATGAAAATCTTTTTCGGTTACCTCACACATTCGTAGAAATTTTAGTGACCAATTTCGCTACACCCACTTATTTTTCTCTGAAGGAAAGAATAAACGATCATGCATGTAGCAGGGTTAACAAAATATGTATGTAAATAGTGACAAGCAACATTCTCTTACCCTCGCTCGAAAACTTTCACATGCACAGCTTGTTAAATATGCTTAAATTGTTCAGTATAACCATTAAAATAAGTACGTCTCTGATGAGGGTTGTTGACAACTCTGCTTAAAGAGCATGACTTAACACATCTTTTGTTGAAAAGAGAGTAACTCAATTCCTGTAAGTCGATCATGTTTTAATTCTCGGCTATCTGTTGCTAAAGGTAAGCACTGTTCTCGCAATATAGATGTCGCAGCAGTCGGTCATAGCAGCACGATTGGCGAGTTTGTTCTTTTTTTACACACACCACATACACCCACCAGCTTAAGGTTTAAGGCCTATACACAATTTATTACTTTAACACTTGACTTTACGTTTCCGTTACTTTAAGTTCACTGTCAATACACAATACAAACATAAAGTAAAAGTCACGACAGTTGAAAAACGATTTTAGAATCCGGTTTTTGAAACAGAAGAGTTGTGATATAAATAATTACGTATTTGCCACAAAAGCACATCACGAAGATATTCAAAAATAAGCCCAGTTATTTAAATATTTTTAATTTTTGATAATATTTGCATAACAAAAGCAACGCCATCTATTGACGAAACTTATAGTTCATCTACAAATACTTCTCAAATTCTATTTGCAAATTTTTACGAATACATTTTAACCATATTTGTTAAATTTCTCATGAAATCTTAGTAATGGAGGATAAAATTGTTCACAGAAAAAAGGATTTTTTTATTATAACATTCATAATCAGCTGTTCTTTACAAACAGCCATCTTGACTTTGACTTTAGGTTTTCAGTTTATCGGGAACATAAAGTCAAGTCAGCTTGACTTTACGTTTGGCGGCGCTATTAGGCGTATTTTAGCGGTTGAATTGATAGCGTTACCTGTGAACAGAGCATTTTAGCGCTCCTGGTTACAAAGGTGTTTGCAAACAGGCTGCGGGTGTTTGCTCGTTTCTGGCAACCGAGGCAGGAGGTCGGTTACAGGGTTTGTTCGCAGGATGTTTATATTTACAATCATTTCCTGTTTTATCTCGAATAGATCTGAAAAATCAAAACAAACTGAATTTATATGCAGTATGGACAAGATTTAAGTTATTTTGAAGTAAAACGATGCAATATTGATTTTTATTTCATGCAACTGCATAATTAAATTTATTTCTACAATTGATTATGTTGAACACGTAAAAAAAAAATAGTGACAGCAGTCTATTAGAAGACATTAGCAAGTACACAATTTCGTAACTCCATGCTGGTAGCCATTTCTGTTCAATGTACATTGAATTAGCGATCTCTTGTAAATGCAAACAGATTCCGCAAACGCTTGCTAACAGCTTGTGAAGAATTCAATCACTAAAATACGCCTATTGTGTACGACCCCATAAGGAGCAATGTTTGAAAGCTGTCGTAAAGTAAAATGTTAAAGTAAAATGAGTAAAATGCTAAAGTTTTCGATTGTGTACAGGGCTTTAGATATAAATATAAACCAGAGATTAGAGAAACCTACAGACGGAGCATTACATATGTTCTAAGCGAGACAGCCCTGAGACAGAAGGGCTAGAAGAGCACCCGCCATATTGATATGTGAAAAAAGTAATTGGTTACAAGAGTAACGTGTATAATTTGTCTGTGGGAAGTCCAACCAAAACTTCATTTCTGAACATATTTAAATGAACAGCTGATTGATCAATGCCATATTGCTACATAAATAAACCAACCATTTGATCGCAGCTATAGGCTGTTATGCTCCATCTGGATTTTCTCTTGTCTCATTTATCAAACGGACTAGCGCTGCTGTCTCTCGGCCACTGCTCACACTATGTGTCGCAGTAGTTGGTTTTCAACTGACTGGTTCTGCTATCTCTCGGCCACTGCTCACACTATGTGTCGCAGCAGTTGGCTCTAGCGACGGGCTTGGCGAGGAGGGTCTGCTTATCCTGAGCCCGCACACCCACTGCCCTCTCGTTCGGCGTCGATATCAGCAGACTGGTGCTGCTGCCTCTTGGCCGCTTAGTGGAGTTGTTTAGGGCCACACTGCGTTGCTTCAGCGAGCTGTCTCGGCTGGAAGGAAGAAAATATACAAATGCATTGAAAGAGCAATTTACAGCCAAAAAGAGTTGAAATTCAGTATTTATAAGCAGAGCATATTATTACATTTTTTAAAATCCTAAAGTAGGTTGAATGATGCTGCCAACTTTTAACAACTGATAAAACTGTTATCTTAACTTCTCTGGTTAGTCAAGAGAGATATATTATGAGATATAAGTTTTGCCATTTTTTTTAAAGTTCAGTAAGTTGGAACACATGCTACGGCTGGGAATAACTGTGACATCCTAATCACAGTGACGATAGTGACTGTTACCAGAAAATACTTGTCACTAAAATCTGTGACTTTGTCGCTGTGACTGGTGACTTGAACAGTGAACGCATACTCGTATGCACTAAACTCTGTGACTTTTAATCACTGTGATAAGTGACTGGAACAGTGAATGCACACTCGTATATCTGTCACGAATTGTTTCTATACCCTGCGCATGAACATTTAATACACACTTGTATGTGTGTCGGTCATTTTCTTTCTTTTAACGACGTGTGCAATGCAGAGGAAAATGCATATATGCATAATCGTGCTTAATAATTAGAATTATCGCTAACGAGTAATAACACGATATATAAATAAATAGTAATTTTACTGTGCTATATAATCAAAACACTTAACCAAATAAAATAAAAAAACGGTACAATTACAAATGTTACAAACACATTACTGAATGTTTCCATGTTTGTCTCAGTAAAGTATCGGCGACAGTTATACACGGCCACAACTTTGTAGCCAACGATTATCTACCTGACGGTAGAGTATTGTTGACAGACAACAGCTGTTTACATCACAGTGCCTATCGCGTGGTGTGACACATTCGCCATGATTTTGCTTCATATCAGTGACAAAAGATCGCTTGTCCTTTGTAGGATGGCGGGGGGAGTGCCTAGTCACAGCGAGGGTAGATGTAGCAGTCACATTTGCTTCGTGACTTTGTCACCGTGCTTCCTGATAGCTTGTCATTTGTCACAGATAGATCTGTGACAAAAAATATCGGTGATAAAGTCACAGTCCTTGAATATCATCCCACACATGCTGCTATCTTGGACAAATATAAATGTTGTAATATCTCTTGTTTTATATTTATGTATGTATATTCTGCTATAGTTATGCGAGTAATATACAGTACGGACAGTCTAAATATAATGCCAATAAAATTGTCTCATTAGCTTGCCTTACAGAGGGCAGGATTTGAGCTAACATTAAAAACGTTATTTTTTGCAATGATACAAACTGAATTAACGAGTGTGCTCAATTAATTCTATGCACCCTTTTAATAGTCCAAAGTATGAAAATACATTTAAAATAAAGATATAATATCAATTACTGTATCCAACCTGGTGGCAGACGTTTCGCCACAAGAACGAAATGCGCACATATCTTATGTGCAACCCTACGTGTCAAAATGACAGTTTGCAGCACTGTTAAAGTTATCCTGATCTAAATTTTTCATACTATAGAATTATTATTGGGTTTAGTTAAATAACTAAAATAACATGCTGGTAGTCGAATTCACATTATTGTTGAGAATGAACCTTTTTAAATCATCATAAAATTGTCTACTTGAAGTAAATGAGACTACCTGTAATTTACTGACTGTAACACACACACACACATATAAAGGGAAAGTGTCCCTCAGCAAAAAAAAAAAATAGTTTAAACAATTTAAAACTCAAGCAGTAAGCAGAAGACTTAAGAAGTAAGTAGTAACTTCGCGAAAAATTATACGTACCTAATAGCGAGGTTATTGCCTAGACAGCATAGGTCATGCAAAAAACATTGTGATAGACTGTCCACTTTAAATTGAGCTCTTCCCAACATTTGTAATAATAAAAAACGGTGTATTATTTTTGGGCCAAAGGTGAAAAGATTTTAGTGTGATGAAACATTAACACAGGTTTTTAGTTTCATGAAAGTTTTAAGTTCAAAATAGTAAATATAAATACAAAATGGCTGAAAGAAAAATTTAAGCAATGCTCACTTTATCGTGAATAGTCTATACAATATTAAAATGTGCTAGGTTGGTCACAGAATCATCGGCACGTTTCCTGCACACGATAATTAGTCAAAATCAATTTCATAATTTTGCTCACGCAAAGACAACAGATATTACAGGCAGTGCGTTTCGCAAGAACATGGCTTAAATTATAGTTTACATACATCTTGTTGTTACCGGTAATTTAATTAATTCCTGCCCTTTGAGTCCACAAAGGGTGGGTTGAAGCAGTGATTTCACATAACGAATACTGTTCGCAATAGACGTGTGTGATTTCCGCATGAAATAATAGGGCTTTAATTGTAAATTTGCTAACGCAACGTGAACTGCTCGGTTGTACTTGCTACAGCCTGAGGGGCTGGAATTTAGAAATTAAATGCGTTCACACCGAATACCAGGGATAAATGCACAAACTGTGCAATACAAAACAAACAAAAACAAAAAAGTTGAGAATTCCTCTCTGTAATAAAAAATCAGGTATCGTAACTTTCTTAAACAAAATAAGATATTGTAAATACTTACATTAATTTTTTTTGTCGCCTGGATGTACCTGAAGACAGTTTAGCTTTCAATAATAATAAAAACAATAATAAGAACTATCCACGAAAACAATAATATTAACATAATATAATTTTAACTTTCTTGATTCAATGCATAGTGATTTTGGAAGAAGATTTATTAAGGTTGTTCAAGTGGGGAAAAAACATAATTTTATACTTGTATGAAATAGTGTTAGTTTTGTACACATTACTTGAGAGTACACATACTTCTAACGGAAAAAAATTAGCTCATCTAGTTTTCCCGTAATGGCACTTCAAAGTCAAAATTTGCGTGTTTTTACTTCATACAAAACTTGAAAACCAGATAACATAATG
>PNEQ01069203.1:0-10168 GCA_003012365.1 Medauroidea extradentata | reverse complement strand
TGTGACGTTTCTCATTTGACTGTACCAATCACAATAAGGTTACTGTAACACCACACGTCTGTGATTTGCGTGTAAAACCCCACGACACACGAATGTCAAAACATCCAATCTCTGACCGTGAAGCAAGTCTGCAGACGTGCACACAAGTCACTGACACAAAGTGAGGCAAATTTCTTTTCGCGAAATGTTCATGTCTCTAGTTATAAGCCAATATATAATCGATAGTGGCCAGTGGGTGTATAGGACTGACAAGTCTAGGCTGCTGCCAGATGAATCCGCGAAATTGACTCTACCAATCATACGTGTCTCAAGAAACTGTGTTTTCAAGTTACATTTGTCGCACATAATTTTCTAGATATTCGTTCATCTCTAAGAATTCCAAACTATTTTTATATTTTTAAAAAAAAAATTATGAAAGTTAGATTTTTTTTTTTGCTGCCTTTATAATTTTTCTTGTAACATGGCGCCCAGACGGCGAGAGACGCGATGTATTCTGGGAAGTGCGTCCCAGCACGCTCCTGCTATGAATAGCTACGTACATCAGCTGTGTGCCGCCAGTCTTCTTACTAGACCTTCAATTTTTTTTGGGCAGTCACGAGAAGTTGCCTTATTTTTGTTGCCAGACCAGACCTGGCAGACGTCACAGCTATGACGTACTGCGTGCGACTTTGATGCCTTCGCACACGAACATCTTCATTCTACAATGTTATCATCCGTTTTGTACAAGAAGGTGAACAATTTGAGTGATTGGCAAGGAGAGAACAAATTCCTTAGTTCAAAGAAGTTCAGTTAAGAATCCGCTGTCCTGTCAAGTCCCGACCAAGCTGCTACTTTCTGCAACAACAGACAATAAACGAATAACAGAGCTTGAGTATACATAGAACTGTGGAATATAACCTGCAAGTAACTGAACTTGGAAATTTCTCCTTACCTTAATGATTAGTACCGACTGCCAGTTTTCTTGTACAATAACTAGATCCACTGATTTTTTCAGAAAATAATTTCCCACTGTCTTGTTTCAAAGACTTATGTACGCATCTATAGCTCTGCTGTGTGATCAGTATTTTAACTCTCAGCGTCTTAGTCTTATACCCGCAAATTCACTGTGGTAGAGTAGGTCAGTTAAGTTTTAAGTGTTCGAATATTCACCTGACAGCCTCTCAGTCAACTTATAACTCACCTTGCTCTCGTCCAAGGTCAGAGACTCTTAGCAGACCAAAGTCGCCGTTTGAAGCGACAAAAATTTAAACAGTACACATAATTAGTAGAGGCCGGAAAAATTCGCGGGGTCACTGAGCTGTAGGCTAGCTTCCAAGAATATGTGTGAAACAGTGCAGACAGCAGCCGTTTATTAGCTGCTCGCTGACACTGTGAAATGGGCCTGTATTCAGCTGAAGTTTTATAATTGGCTCAGCTACTTCCAGGAAGAGTCGAGTACGTAAACGACCAATTATGAACGTGATACAGACCTATAGTTGCTGGAACTCTAGCTTGCGCCTAAAAGAAAACGCGAATTTTTCAGGTCTATAATAATTAGAGATGATGGTAAATCGTGAAATTATTTGTGTCAACACTCCCTTGAAAACGCTATAGCTTCTTACAACATGTATGATTACGATATGTACGTCTGGCACAACGTAGCTGTCTTCAGACCAACGTCAGGCATCAAATATTACAATAGCGGTATTCCTATTGGCGCATTCAAATAGGGTAACAGCTCAACGTACAAGCGAAAGCCGGTCATCTTTTCATAGCTGAACGTACGTTAAAGTCTAGCGAATAGTCAAGTTTTCCTGCGATAAATCATCATCTCTACACATAATCAAAACCACAACTAATTGTGTTCACAATATCGAAGAAACAAGTGCGAAAGAAATATTATATTTATATATATATATATATATATATATATATATATATATATATATATATAAAATAACGTGTGAAGAATACACTGCGGACGTAGTATAAAGCCACATAGACTTTAGGCTTTGTTTATTCCCGTCTTCTTAATACCCTGAACAACGTTACCAGCGTTCTACGACATCGTTGTGATAGACGAAACCTCGTCATGTCACTCAGATAGCCTCCAACGGATGGGGTTTCAAATATTTATTTCGGTATTCAACTATTTCTATTGCAGTAGTTGTGTTGTAAGGCCGTAATAGAACCAAGACTTCAAGCATCTTGGGTAAGAAAGTTTTTTTTATACAAGAAACTTAAGAACACTAAGTGGGCTTAATTCAGCTATATTTGACAGCAAACATAACAAGCTGTATTCTATAGATCAAAATGGTGTAGAACGTGTGCCAGAAATGCCATTTGGTCAATATAATTTTATAAGTGTGTTAAAAATTTCAGAATTGGAATTTAAAAGGGACTAAGTGTCAGAATACATATTTTCACGATTATTCTATCAAAATGGTCTATGCGCCATACCCTTTGTTCTTCAAAGTGGTAAGGCAGTACTATTATTGTTATAGGATTTCCATCAAAATGTAATAATAAGTGCCATGTCTAGTGAATCCAAAAGGGAATAAGTGCCATGACTAGTGATATTCAAAACAAAATAAGTGCCGTGTGTAATAGTAGTTCAAAAATATATTTAAAAATATGGCACTTAGAGCTTTCTGCTTACCTTCAGGTTCAAATACTTACGTAATTTTGAAGGTCTGTATATGTTTTATGTTTTGTTAGCCAATAATGTATTGCTATTTTCTTGATGTAAAACTATGTTATTCCGATTAAATATGTGAGTGTATGTGTTTTCTACGTTTTTCTGCTTTTCCTCGGAAGTAGGTTTTTAGCGTTTAGTCCAGTTCTAATTTCACCTCTGCATTGTACAGACAATACAATATCCTGTGACCCCTAGGGCATGTTAATACTACATCCGTCACAGTAGAAAGTAGACCAAGGGGTCACGGCCTGGCTGTGCTCTGTAGTTTATATGTACAGACTGTCCCGAGGTCAGCGACAAGGAAACTTGGCTTAGGATATCGGTCTTTGTGACCTTCACCTTTATCGTTCATGGAAGCCAGAGGTCAGAGTCGTACAAACACCGGGTTTTCAGGGGTTTACACACTTACAAACTTACGCAGTAAGTAAGCAGCAGAGACTCTATAAAATTGAGCGTAAACAATAACGAGGTTACTGTCTAAGTTTAGTCAATACCACGGTCGTAGAAGAACAGGTCTGGACACTCGCCTATCTAACAATGTATTTTGCTTGACCCCCTTGTTGTTTGGATGTAGTTCAAGTTACCGAGAATGTCGTACTTTTTGGCGCTGTTTTCCGGGCGGTCGGACTCAAACTCCGTCCACTTTTTTCCATTGTTAAATTTATAAAGTAAATAAAGATTGCTGGAGCCTTTTCTTAAATTAGTGGGCAAAGAAAGTATTTCATAAATTGATTTAAAAAAATACGTTTTGATAAATTGTTTATCTTAGCGGAAAGGAAGTGGGCGGAGTTTGTCCGACCACCCTAACATCAGCGCCAATAGAACACAATATTCTCAGTAACTTGGTGAACTACAGCCAAACAACAAGGGGGTCAAATATCCAGGCGAGTGTCCAGACCTGTTCTTCTACGATCGTGGTCAATACGAACAGATTTTGAATATTGTACTTTTGGCTGTACTGACTAAACCGAAAACTACGTTAAAACACTTAGTAAAATAGTGAAGAAGTAACTACTGCGAGACATGTAAACGACGCCCTAGAAGTATTTACAATTGAACATTTTAATTAAATGGGAAATTACATTTCTCTTCCTGAAAGATTCTCGGTCTTGGGCGTAGCATATAGGTTAAAGTAAGATGGCGGTTATTGGGTGAGTTACGAATTGCATCATGGAAAATCAATATTTTCTGTGACTGATTAAACTTACGATTTCCACTGCCGAACTTAAGCTGTGACAGTTCAATTGTTTGTTCTTCGGTATATATCATAGATTAGAGCTACATTAGGCTTCTTCACATGCGACAGATATATAGATTGTTCAGGATAAAATGAACACCAAAATATTAACGTTTGAAAAATATAATTTGCCATTAATGCATATAAGTGAACATTAACAATAGTTACATTATTGCTTGTATGGTAGGTAGCGATATTACGTGTATTTTAGATTTAAATACAACAATATTGAAACAAAATCAACGGAAATCGACATACTTGTATTTTATATAGTTAATAAACTTTTTTTTATTAAACTGTATCGATTCATATTGATTGCACATTTTAGCATATACGCGCAAACATCAAGGGACGTGTCCAGAGAGGTTAGATATTTCCCACTGTCAGTCGTTACGTGCGGAAAGATACGAATTGGTGGGAAATATAACTTTAGCAGGGCTGTTTTGAGTGTTCACTTTATCCCGAACCGCTTATATCACGTGATCTTAGCCAAAACGATAGTTGAATATTTGTATGCATAAACTGACCATGCGCCAATTGTAAGTTATCAGTAAAATATACTTAAAAATGTTTCGTATTTGTAAAATTTTTAGAAAAACTATTTTAACCGTGTAAAGGTAACATTTGCAACATCAGGACATAGGAGTAAAATACTTTTTATAAAACTGTTTTAAAGCTGAAAATTTCTATTCCTTTAAGCTACTAACAATTTACGCGTAGTCAGTTAATGCATCATAATAACACAGTCCAGAAATAACTGCTAGTTTGCTATATAGAACATTGTGGCCAACTGTTGAAGAAAATCACTAGGCTGCTGCTGATTTGCTTGTAGAAATTCTTTCTGCTACAGGCTTACCCGCCGTACGGTAACTTGATACTTTCTGGAAGCTCTGTTTCTAGCTTGGATCTGTATTCACACCGACTATGTATCCTTCCGCCAAACGTCAACAATAACATTGCCAGGCTGACCTGCAAACCGACGTACTTTGTTCATCCGCCGCCACTAAGTCACATACAAAATATTGTAATATATGCTAAATGTAAATATATAGGCCTATTTTACTTCATTTCCTGAAAATGGATACATTATGTACATATCCCATTAAACGATTTTCAATATTTTAGCCGCTGTTAGTAATATACAGATGAACTACTTCTACGACATCAATGCCAACCCAACCACCCTCCAACTATCGCATAACAGACATGTTTAACTCACTTTTAAAATAATTACGAACAATTTTCATACTCGCTGACACGTAACAATAATTTTTTTTTAATTTATTTATCTCGCCGTATTTATCATTTGCTTACGTAGTTGTATAGTGATAACGGATATTATTTCTAGTATTTTTTTTCAAAAGTTAGTTTCTAAAAGTATTAACTTACCGTACGGTGGGTATAGTAACAATGGCAGTGATAGCTTTACACGTAGATGAATCCTCTGATGCAGCAGTATGCAATGTCTTGCAGCAGGTGCCCCCTGAGGGCAGGCCAAGTGATAAACGAAGTCTTGTACGATAATGTTGTAGTAGTATGTCTTATGAATTGCCTAATTTCTTAATAAATCATCTCCAAATGTTCAAATATCCCGATGGTAACAACGTTCTATGCCATTAGAGGGTAGCCACCCCTACTACGTATTGTGGTAAGACTGGTAGATATCAACCAGCTATTGCGGTAGGGTTGAAGACCCCATGAGCAATGCTGAAGATATTGTTTGTTTATGTTAAGTGATGTATCATTTTTCAGACAAGTACGAACATAATGAATCACAAATTGACGCAATATGTAAGTGACGTTTATGCAAGGTATCGGAATAATAACAATATTACAAGAAATACTCTGCAAAATGATATGTGAACAATAATACAACTGTTAGTTACAGAAATGTCCACTCATGTTCACACTCGTATGTCGTACGTCTCAAACAATACAGTACCTCCGTTTCCAACAGTTCCTTCCTGGCCCTCTGTAGCAGCAAACCGAACCATTGTGTGCGTTTTACACGAAAACGATAGGTCCTAGACAGTTGCAACAAGAGGGCATTTTTCGTCACACAGGTCTTATTACACTATACACCGTCTTAAATTGTTCACATATCCTGACGTTGACAAAGTTGTATGCAATTAGAGGGTAGCCATCCCCGCTATTTTGATAAGGGAGGAAGATATCAACCAGACTTTGCTGCTGGTTTGAAGATCACAATAGCATTAAGCAATGCTGAAAATATTGTATTGTTATATCAATTAGTTTCCGATATTTTGGGAAAATACGGTTTTCAAATTTGATATTTGGGGGCTCATAACTCCCTTCATATTACATTTAGGTTGATAGTGCATAACATGTTTTCGTCTTCTTTTTTCGAGAGAAACACGCATGCGAAGTTTGTCCCCCTATTTAAGAAACATCCTGTATACTGTGGGCTGTACCTGGGTGTTTGAAGTTTCTAGTCGTAGTAACAATTTCCTTCTGAGCCTCTGCGAAGTCCTTCTGCCTTTATATACTGTGTACATCCCACAGCATATAAAGCAGAAGAACTTCGCAGAGGCTCAGAAGGAAATAGTTACTGCGACTAGAAACTTCACCCTTGAAGATGGAAGCTGCAGTGCTGTCCGAAACGTCGGGAAGAAATGCGACATTGACGCGGCTACAACCCAGACAACGGCCGTGAAAGCCTACGAACTTCTGTCCCTATCTTGTACACATGTTATGTACTGCACTGACACTGACACATGGGTTCCTCGTGTGTGTATATGTGTATGTGTGTGTTACTCAGGCTTGTATACGTGAGCGTATCTTCTGATCACGTCGTGCCAAGCAGACCAAGGTCATAGACATCTCTGGCTCACACATCTGTCGTGCCGGCGGCCAACACAACTACTACAGACACACACCCTCCCTATCTCCCCTTCGCTGCTTCTAGTCTAGTAGCTTACCAACCATGGTCGCTTCCTATCTCAGACCTCTGACGAGAGCAAGGATAGCGTTATGGCAAGGTACGATGTCGAGCGAACGTCTGGAATAATCAATCATCGATAAAATCTTAAGGGACTTATTTTTGTCGAGTAGATATTTTATTTGTGAACATCTCTTTATTCAGCACTAGGCGGTAGTATGCTTTGTTTTTTTTTTTAATACAAATTAAAATCTGTTTTTATTAAAAAAATACGCGTTTGAAACCATAAATTTTACAAAATTTGGAAACTGTAATTTGTATAATTTTTAATATGATTATATTCAGGTCTCTTTTTATAACCGAAATTCAAAAATAGTTTCATTTTCGTTTGATAATAATTTTACTACCTTAAAACCTGAGATTGCATAGTCGCATAGTAAGATGGTCGACCTTCAAGCGCAACTTTCTTATGCGAGGACTTTTGCGCAGGCAATTACAATATTCTTCCGGTTGAATTCGCGTGTTATTTCCTTTCACAGATGTTTTAAAAATTCGGCACGTTTTCTAGAAACATAATTTTCAGGCTCCTCAAAATGGCCAAAAATGGGGTTTTCAGACTGCCGTATCTGGAGAATAATAACCGTATTATAAAAACACAACTATACAAACAAGCGATCTTTGAAAGATTTTTGCAGTGGGGATGTATGACAAGATGCGTGTCCGTGGATATACGCCATTGCTTGCGAATGTGGCCAAGCCGCAGATAAACCCACAAAAATATAAAAATACAAAGAAAAAAAATACAACAAAATTACGAAATAATTAATTAAATGAGACCTATGAAAAGTTAATTACATAATTTAATTAATTTTTTCGTAATTTTGTTGCATTTTTCATTTTCTTTGTATTTTTATGTTTTTGTAGGTTTATCTGCGACTTGGCAACATTCGCAAGCAACGGCGTGTATCCATGAATACTCATCTTGTCGTATAGAAACAAGCGTTAGACTTTGAACTATACTTTGCATAAATAAAATAATGTGGTCGCAGCTTAAAGTTTCATAAGAAAATAATAATAATGCACTGCACGCCAGCTGAGTAGCTTGCGCGGAGAGGCGATAACTAGGGACACCTGTTTTTCGCGAAAACAATTTTGCCTCACTTTGTTTCGGTGCCTTACGTGCACATCTGTAGTTCTGCTTCGTGGTCAGTGATTGGATATTTTATCTCTCACGACCCTTTGGATTCTAACGGCAAATAACAGACGTGTGGTGTTGCAGAAACGTTTTTGTACTTGGCTCAGTCAAATGAGATACGGCTCTTCACATAGACAAGTTGCCAATAATCATGAAGCAGAACTGCAGATGTGTACGTATGGCGCTGAAACAAACTGGGGCAAAATTCTTTTCGCGAAATACAGGTGTCCCTAGTGATAATGTATTACGTCGGTCAACGGCAACCTTGCCGCTCCTGCTTCACACACACATACACAGAGAGAGAGAGAGAGAGAGAGAGAGAGAGAGAGAGAGAAAGACTATCTAGGGAAGCCCCTTGAAGGGTTTACACAATTAATAATTCAGGCAATAAGAAGTACACGCAGCTAAGCATCAGAGGTCTGTGTAATTCTACGCACACAACATAAAGAGCCAATACTGCCTTCACTGTATAGGCCCTATATTTGAAAGGCTGTGGACAACATCTTAAGTGGTATTGATCCCTACCACCTTGGATTTATCTGTTTCTTCTCGATAACTTCTGTTCCAGTCGATGTATCCAAATTTTTGTCACGACAAGGCATAGATACAAACTTAATCGATTTTCAGTAATTGCTGGAACCATAATATATTCATTATTTTGCAACGGGAAACAGCTGAAAAGGAAAAATTGCTTTATTTACGGGAGCGACTACAGAGGCCATATGGATTCCAAAAAGTGAATGAAACAATAAACTATGCCTTGTCAGCGTGAAAAAAGTAAAACATTGTGTATATTCCCTGATTTATAAAAAAAAACCCGTGGGACGGAGAAGCGGGAGATCCCGGAGGAAACCCGCCGACCAACGTCATCGTTTGACACGATTCCCACTTGCGAGAATCCGGGGACCGACCCCGCCGGGAATCGAACCCGAATAGCCTTGGTGGGAGGCGAATGGTCTGACCATTCGGCCACCGCGGCTCCAAACGCCTGAAAATTAAATAAAAATATAAAAGGACGAGTTTAAATTGCATGACGTAATTTGGAAGCATACAGATTTTCCGTTAGTAAAATCCAATTTCTAAGTAACTAAGGCAAAATTAACATTTCAGCATTACCATTAATTTTTCTACCCAATATTTCACTTGTCATACTGTAAAATTCGAAAATAAATAAATAAATAAAATGTAGCGTAAGCCCTATTTGTATCCGTTACCCAAATGATCTGGATCCAGTACTGGAGCCTGGGATCGAACCCGGATCCTCTCGAATACGAGTCCAGCGTGTTACCGCTGCGCTATCTCGCTCGGTTTGTTAACTATGGAACATTAAGTGGTGACCATAAAATTGTATAGTCTGAAAAGGTCCGTTTTCAGCCATGTTGGAGGGCTTAGAAACAGAGTTTTTAACGAGCGTGGCATCTTAACAACGAGGTTCCGACCTTGTCTGAAGTTTTTTTCGTACGTTGGCACAATGGGCACACGTGGAATATTTTCGTAGAAAAAAACCTGTTTACAAACACACTGCAACGCATTTAAAGCTTGAGCCCACTATCACGCAACAATAGTCTCTCAGGCAGGATTAGTTTGTCTTTGAATGTTTCTTGCAATAGGACATAATAACGTACTGTAATATTGTGAATATACGTCATTGCAATATTATGTCGTCCCAGAAATACGAGACTGACTAAGCAAAATATAAACAAACGAAAAGAGAACACAAGCGTAATTGGTTGTAGTCAACACATCCATAAACCAAAACAACAGAACATGACAGATCCCATAAGGAATTAGTCAGCAACAAATAAAAGAGAAGTTTTGTTGTCTTGTCTGTTTTCTGTGACGTCGTCGTTGTTATCCTGTCTTGTGTCCATTAATGTCTTCGTCCCAGTATTGTCTGTGCGGTCTTAGGCCTGCACCACACGAGCGGTTTATTGCCGCACGGATTTTTCGCCGCGCTGCGCCGAGCCGCCGAGATACATTGTGGTATATGGCAGCATGTACGCCGCCCTGTGTGAGTGCTGCCATATACCACAATGTATCTAGGCCGCGCGGTGTCGAGCCGCCGAGATACATTGTGGTATATGGCAGCATGTACGCCGCCCTGTGTGAGTGCTGCCATATACCACAATGTATCTAGGCCGCGCGGTGTCGAGCCGCCGA
>PNEQ01069202.1:0-10166 GCA_003012365.1 Medauroidea extradentata | reverse complement strand
TTTTGATATGATTTTTTTCATTTCATTATGTTAACTGGTTTTCAAGTTTTGTATGAAGTAAAAATACGCAAATTTTGACTTTGAAGTGCCATTACGGGAAAACTAGATGAGCTAATTTTTTTCCGTTAGAGGTATATATACTCTCAAGTAATGTGTACAAAACTAACACTATTTCATACAAATATAAAATTATGTTTTTCCCCCACTTGAACAACCTTAAGGGCGCCGTCTACTAGAATCGTGAAGAGGCGCGCAGACCTTTAACAATCCTGATTTCATTCGAAAACCATTCAACATATTGTCACGAGGTTAGGCTACGAAAAGCATTTAAGGATCTTAGTACAGGTATATAATTTTGCCATTAACTGTTATCGTTCCTAACAAGTATTTTTTTGAGTGTGAAAGTGACCGAATCGGGACTTTTGACGCAGATTTTTATGTAAGAGTAATCATGTTCACGATATTCTGAATATTATAGACCTGTAGAGCGACTCTTTCCCTTTCGTCGCGTAAGATAAAATGATAGTGTTGTCGCTGAAAGTCCCATAGTAAAAACGGTTCAGCGGGAAGCTTGCACGCTAGTTCAGCGCTTGGCTCGTTGAGGCGACGCGGCATTTGATGCGCGCTTCAAGGTCGACCTCACTGCTCCGTCGCTTTTGAGCCTCTCACGCGCGGGTAGACGGCGCCCTTAAGTGTTTGGCCAGAAATTCCTAAAAGTTTTGTGAATGAGAGATAATACCTGTCTGCACTTACTTATCGGTTTTATACAAGAGTCAGTTTGTTTCAGGGGGAATGTTGAGAAGTTGCGGAAATGTTAGTAGGAGGAAAGAAAGTGGAGGACTGTCTTCCTTCACAACTGCAACACATTTCTCGGAATTCATTACCTCCACGCTAGGTATCTCGAGGCAAGGTCATCCCACGTGTGGTTTGTCTTCCTACATATTATCTTGTAACTTATTCGCATTCATATAAAGTATTTATTTAAATTACTCAATGAAAGTTACATATTGTTTGTTAATTACTGAGATAAAAAATTTTTGCGTGACACGAAAAAAATGAAGAATACATAACTACTTCATAGATAATATAAAAAAGAGGGGGTTATAGACGCATACGAATAAAATTTCCAATTTTCTGTTTATAAATATTAAATTGGTATGCTCTCAGACCTGCAGTTCTTTACATACATGTGAGTGAGAGAGATTTTTGGTCGTGCTCAAGAGGGCGTGATGGTACATAATTTAACGCTAAAAGCATTAATCTATAACTGTAGGTTTCTTGAAGTCAATTTGCGAAAACTAAACAATAGCAATCTTAGGCAATAGTGTTAGCCAACGTTTTAAACAAAATAGTTTCTAGTGTTACGAACTTCTGAGGCACAATATCTGCAAACTCGTGCATTTAACTGCGGTGCAAGAGATCACGCGTAACGAATTAGTAATTCTGGATAAATATTTACTCATAAATTTGGCAAATGCCATTATCTAAGATTGTCATTGAGTATTTTAACCAAATTTGCTTCGAAAAAAAAAAACTTAGAAATCAGTTGATGTTTTCAGCGTTTATCTATACAAAATACGAACTGCGCATGAACAAAATAGTAAAAGCCAAGTCGTATTGACGAGTACTATATGTGCAGGCTGCCATGTATGAGGTAGTTCTGAAAAATGATTCCTTATGTATCTCCTGTGATCAGAATATGTTCAAACTGCCTCCAATTTGAAAATTGATCTCAGTATGAACATAAAAAGTAAAATCACCTTTATAAGTAGCAACGTATGTGTATCAATTTGGATGACATTTTGAATTGGTTTCTGATATTTCGTGTTTTCGGGAAAATGTTCAAATACGCGCTAGTTAAAAAATATGAATACGGAAAGCACAAAATACATAAAAATCGAGGTAGCATACTAATAAATTATTCTGCACCAAGGTTTGATGAAATTCTGAAAGAATATTTCCTCAGATATTCCCTATTATCCTAAAATTTGAAAAAATGGCCACTGTTGTGAAAATATGACTACAGGATGAACAAAATACTCAAATGTCAAGTGAAAGTACTAAGTAGAATAAGTTTGCCAATAATTATGAACGCTAGAAAAATATTTCCTCATATACTCATACTTAGCTAAAAATATATAAATATCAACAATTTAAAAATATGAACACAGGACGAACACAGTACTAAAATATAAAGTAAACATTTTAGGTAATTAGCATGTATACTAAGTTTGATTGGTTTCGGAATTGCAATTCCTTAGGTAGGGTGTAATGCTATGCTAAAAATATAAACATTGTTATCAGTTTGGAAATATGAACATAGTATGAACGAAATACACTAAAGTCAAGTCAACTTAGTATGTAGGCTTATGTGAATATGTGAAATTCGGTCAAATATACTGTAACACCCAGGCCCGAGGCGCGAGCCGCGCTACCCCCCTTCCTCATCTGCTCATGTGAGCAAGTGTGAGTGGACGAACAGTTTAGACTGCATGTAGCTGTGATTTGCGAGGCATCCGTATATAGAGACTGTGCGATTGGAGTACTAAGTCAGAGAGATATTTAATTATCAAGTGCTAGAATAGTAAATTAGACTGTTAGAATATCTGTATATGATATCTGTATAGGTTTATTTAAAGAAAGTGGATAGCAAGTATCGTGAAATTAATGTAGAGTGTTTTGTAGTGTTAATGATAAATTAAGAATCTTGATTTAATTAATTGTATTTAATTTCCTAAGCCCTCCATCCCAAGCGAACCTGGTTGCACTCAGGACAGCAAAGTTGTTACAATACAGTATGCCCGTAAAGTCACGGTACACTTTTGACATGTCGCAGGTAATCAACAAATGATGATATAAATGTGAATTCTGCATAAAATAAAAAAAAAACATGTTTCTGTAGTATGAATATGTACACACACGTGCGCACACAGGTGATGACGCAACACCATGAACTATAGTGCCTCACCACAAACTGCGCGAAAGGATCAGTTCGTGCCCACGCCAGTCGAAATGTGGACGGCACAGAGGAAAGTACAGTGTGTTCTGTGGCTTGCCAAATTAGAATCGCCCGGGTCGTTCTGCTCTCTTGACTAGCAAGTTGCTGCACCGGACCATTGGATCACGATGAGGGGATAGCGCTGTAACTGAACTGAAGTACTCAGAGGGACAGTAAAGGAAGTTATCTCCACTGCTCTTCGCTTCGTCTCGAGTTGTAGGATGACACACAAATATGTGATAACCACGCGAGCACACACACAAACACACACACTCTCTCTCACTCACACAGGCACATACACACTCTCACACACACTCACTCACTCACTTTCGCTCGATACCAACGATGAAGAATCGACCCTACCTTTATTTATGTACTTGGAACAGCTTAGTTTTTAAATTCACAAACCAACTGTGTGAAAAACGGTACATTTAATACTGCACACACACAAACACACACCTCGGCAATATTTAGTGGCAATTTATGTTAGCGACTACTGTCGAGAAAGAAAGTTAGCGTTTAATTTAGATAGATATCAGCTGTTAGGATTTACAGTATTCTGAACTGCATCATGACTTACGAATTCGCCTTTCCATTCATGAACGCGAAAATTATTGTGTAGATTTCAGATCATTATCTTGGAAGTTGATGGGTATGTTAACTGATAATTTTATTTGCAGGTAGTTTTATGCATATCATATTATCATTGTGTGGGTACATTTGTAGAAACGTAATGAAACAGTAAACGAAAAATTGCTCATTGTACCCAGCCGGTATCGAACCTTCAGTCATTGCATAATGAAAATTGTATGTAAAGACAAAATTAATTATCCTGAAACTGTTGAGAAAAACACACACACAAACTACACATACATACACACTCACACATCCTTGTTAATTTATTTTGGATTTTAACAGAAAAAGAATGGTTTTTGGTTGTTTTGATACATTCTATGAAACATTAAATATTATAAGAAACATTAAGTTTTAAATATTAAAAAAAAAAGAAAATTAAAAGAAAAAGTTATGTTTTTTATTGTGATATTAAAAAAAGTATTAAACTAATTTGATACAATTTTTAAAATAATTAAATCTTAATTACATTGAAATAAAAGATGAAAATCAGTTCATTAATGGCTTTTTAAATTAATGATAAAAAATTAAAAAATATGAAAATAGTCTCAAAATTAGCATTATGTAAAACGAGCAACATGTAAACAGTCTTCAGACTGTGTATAGTTTTTAGTTTTTTTTTTTTTTTTTTTTAAAATAAAAAAAATAATTTACTAAAAAAAAAAAAAAAAAAAAAAAAAAAAAAAAAAAAAAAAAAAAAAAAAAAAAAAAAAAAAAAACACAAGATAAGTAACGTTTGGAACAAATTTAAATTTAAAAAATATATTTTTAAAAACGGAAATGGAATCACGAAAAAAAATTTAATGTTTTATTTTGAAAATTATTATATACTTCGTGAAGAAAAACACTTTAATGCTAAGAAACATATAAATAATATAATAGTTAAATGTGAAAAATGTAATAATGATTATAAACAAAAAAGTAATGAAAATGGAAATTTCATTGAGGTTTTAAACCATTAACTAAAAATAATTTTAAAAACTATTAACTTATGATAATGGCTTATTTAATGTTTTTATAATCATCTTATATATGAAAATATTTACAAAAACATAGAATTAAAGGATTTATACAACTTGTATTTGACAAATGAAACAGAGATTTAAATTATTACATTAATAGAAAATATCCGAATGGCTGAGAAAATAAAGATTTTTGTAAAAAATATTTATCAAAAAAATGTATAGCAAAATTATAAGATAAAATTGATTGCGTTTATATTTTAAACAAAAAAAAAATATCTGAAATATGTATTGAAAAATTTCAGTATAAAGTACATTGGTTTTGAACATAGAAAAAGGATTTACAGTTTTATTGAAAAAATTCAAGATCGTATTATTTTAGCATGGCAAAAATTATCAGAAAATTTTACAGAAAATTTTCAAGATAAGTTCTATTGGAGGTATATTTCAGCTAATCAAAAATTATCTAAAAAATATATTCAAAATTATCAGGATAAAAATTAAACCAAGTAATTTATTTTTACAATATCAGTTTATGTAAAATCTTCAAGATAAAGTCAATTGGGTTACTTAACACTAAAAATTTTCAAAATAAAACTGATTGTGTACATATTTCATTAAATAAAAATTATCTAAAGTTTCAAAGTCATATACTTTATCACTAACAAAGAAAAGTTATATATTACATCACTAACCTTATTTTCATTTTATTATTAAAATTTTTTCCTTAAAAGAAAAGACAAATAAAAAGTGACAAACTTGAAACCAAATGACAAATGTCTGGAACGTATTTAAATTTAAAAATGACTTTTTATAAAAAAGGAAAATAAAAAAAATAAAGAACATTATATTAAATGCGAAATTTGTAATAATTATTATAAATCTTCTTTAATGGTAAGTCATTATAAAAGTAAAATTCATAAAGATTTATCCAAACAATATTAAACATAAAAAAGAAACTAGAATATATTAAAAATTTCGCAACATATTATCGCAAAAGTAAGATTTCCGCGAGAAAAACAAATTAGATGTAAAATCTGTAAAAATTATTAAAAACCGTCATTATTTACGAGCCTACTGAAAAGAAAAAAAAATCATAAAAAAGGTTGCTATAGCGTAAAAGAAAGCTATAAAAATAATTACGAACCTATCCGTGAAGCAGCGCTAGAGTATGAATTGCGGGGTTATAATTTAACTTCGTAAAATCACGCGTCCATAGGATGAGATTCTCTGTTAAAGATTGCTACAAAATCAATAGTAAAATATGATGCACAAGCCTATAATAATAAAAAAAAAGTTTCCAAAATAATTTTAAGAACATATTCATTATAGTTATTAAAAATTTTTGTACTTGTGATTTTAGAAAATAAGAATTTGAAGCATGAATACTGAAATTCAATTATTTTTGAAATTCAATAAACATAAAGTATTGATTAGTCTAAAAATTCCTTATCTAATTCTTTGAAACGTTCACCAATTTCATTCTTTTAAGAATGTTCTAAAACTGTTCGTTGTTAAGAATTGTAATTTTCTTCGATAGTAAAAAAACAATTTCTCTTAAGGGAATTGGTAGTTTATTTAAATCAAAAGTTTGTTTAAACAAGCATTTATATCCATAAAACTAATCATACAACAAGGAATATCATTATATTAAAAATTGTTATTAATTTTATTTATGTATAGGCTAAGAAATTATTTATATTGAAATATTTCATAAATATTTTCACCGTTATTTTCTAACGTTATAATTAGCAATTCTTAACATTTACCTAATACACCAATACCCACAAGAACAATTTTAATTTATATTTTTTACAATTATATGAAAAATATAATTATGTTTTGTACACCAATTGATTAATTTTCATAAGGTTTACAACTAACACCCGCAAAATAAGAATCAATTTTGTAATATTTAAATAAAGTCTGTATCTAAATTAAAAAGGGGTTTCGTTATGAGTAATATTTATTTTACTAATTTGCAAATAGACGAATATCAAAAAACTGGTAAATTACGTATAACACCAAGTATTTAAAAAATCCAAATGTTCAAATGAATGAAGTTTAAAAAAACTTAAACAATTACAAAATGGAGAAATTAAAGAATTTGAAATAAATTTCAAAGAAATGGAGGACTTTTTAAAAACCAATTATTGTATTAATTTCTAGTATTGCTGGATTGTTTCAGCTGTATCATCAATAGTTAATTCAGTTAATAATAAAAAAATAATTATACATAGTAACCCAAAAAATTAGACAAAACGATAATCTAGAAAAACAAAATAAAGAAAGAAAACCAATACAAGTTAATTCTTAAGCGCCTGAAGCTAAACAGTTAACAGGAGAAACAATTTAGCTAAAAAAAGGAAAAGCAATATCACAGAAAAACAATTATTTATTTAAGAAATTACGAATCTATAACAGTAAAATCTGGAGGAAAACAGACGGAGAAAAATAAATTAATATGTCTAGAAATCCTAAGATCTAACTATTTTAAATGTCTATTCAAAAATTGAGATTAAAAAAATACTACAAATAATAAAATGGGCAGATACATAGATAATTTAATAAATAAATTGCCTTTTCAATTTCATTTACCTGGGCACAAATAAACTGGTCCTGGCAGTAATTTATTATTAAAAATTGAAAAAGGAATATTGCCAACACAAAAGTTAATGAAGCTGCATTATTTTACGATATTGATTATCATGAAAATAAAAATATTGAGGGTAGATATAAAGCTGAGAAAATACTAGAAAATAAAATTAACCAAATATTTAATTCATTTTTATTTATATCTCACTTACAGCATTTTGCATCACACACACACACACACACACAACTTCATTTTTGTAGACAAATTTTTGTATAAAGTAACTATAATTTCTTATGCTTCAGTACAGTTTTTCGTGAGTGATTTTCACAGTTGTAAACAGATGTGAAGAAAATAGCGAAATATTTATAATAAACATATAATTTGTAAGTTTTCTTTCAATATCACACGATGATAAGTTGGGACATACAGAATTTGCGGAAACTTCTAGGTCTCAATTATATCTAACCATTGGTCATTTTATAAATATTTCTTTATTGAAATTTAAAGAGAAACATTCTAGTCAACAATAATTCATTATTGCAATCTCTCGGAGGTGAAAAGTCAGGCAGTGGCGCGAATAGCATAAGCAGGCAAACACTTTACTTTGAGACGTTACACATTTTTACCTTTGACTACAGGAACACTCAAGCTGTATTAATCTAATATGTTTTGACGGCTCTTAGCTATATATTCTCGAAAGCAGATGAGAAGGATTGAGGTGAATATAGATCTTAGCGAAACTATATGGGAAAGGGGGATATCCCCGGGAAAACACAAATGCCAGCGACATCATCCAACACATTTTTCCAAGTGTGAAAAATCAAGGACTAATCCAGACCGGGAATAAATAAGGTTCGCCTTTCTGGGAGGGGAACGTTCATTTACCACTGAGGCCCCATTGAGGAAAGGACTACATGTTTAGTAATAAAGCACTAAGGCCATGCTCTTTAATTTATACTGT
Organism: Medauroidea extradentata; assembly: GCA_003012365.1. Lineage (NCBI taxonomy): Eukaryota > Metazoa > Arthropoda > Insecta > Phasmatodea > Phasmatidae > Medauroidea > Medauroidea extradentata. Next base: position 2,016 of record PNEQ01069202.1, on the reverse strand, counting down.
TTTTGTGATAATTATTTTTTAAGCTTAAACGAGAGCAGATATCACATATCTGTCAGACAGTTTTGTTTCAAATGGTTTTTGCCGTGATAGCTAATTTTTCAAAGTAAGAAATTCTATGGTTTCAACTAAAAAGTCAACCAGAATTTCGTAAATTACATAAATAGCTAAAACTATGGCATCTATTGTCTTGAAAAAATCAGCCAACATGGAGAAGACGATTTTAAACAAAGCTGCCAGAAAGATTTTTGATATTTGCTCTCTTTTAGGTGTAACAAATTAATATCTCTAAAAAAGTAGAAGCTAAAGAACATGACCGTAACTCGAAGTTATGCAACTGTTACCATAAATGTTTTAATTTCTATGACTCCCATATGATTGTGAAAGTGATGGTAGTTTCTACACTTTGGAGAATACTGTCTTAAATGACGCAATCAATGGGGATGTAGAATGTTTAAGTCAATATAAATTATTCGGTATATCTTATACAAAATGAGGGTATTACTGCGCAATAGGTAAAGACAATGCCAGATTTTTACTAAAAAAAAAGTTTACTACTGTGAGAAGCTACCCAACTTTTTGTCGTCAATATGAAAATGGTATTTTGGAGTAACAGAACAAGTAATTGAGCTGTCATTATCTTCAAGTCAGCATTTTCTTTCAGCGCGTAGATACACGTTGTTGGAACAAGTATATTTTAAGCAGATTTAGCTTAATTTTTCAACACGAATTATTCACAATTCCTCTAAAAAAGGGTCGTAAAAATGGGATGGTCGTAATGAGATTTTACTGTAACTCTCAACATTATAGGGCGGCTCTCATTTGACAGGTGATTGGAAAACAATCGTCGATGCAATTGGCCGGACAATGAAGCTGCAATGGACATGCTGATCCTACAATCGAGCATGATGCACCATATCTGACAAAACAGTTTTCAGACACCTTTCACGAACACGTGTTGGCCGCTCTTGCTTCATGTTGCAAAACTGCCTGAGGATGCTCTCAAATCTAGGCAAAGCCATTTTTTTCTCCGCAGCTTGGGGAAGCCTGCTGTTCCTACCAGTTCAAAACCAAAATATGGCAAGTAAAAATACCGACTAAAAATCAAGAACACAAAGAATAAAACGTGAAATCCTTCCTCTGCTGATGATAACACAGCACACTGTCAAACAAGTCTCCAAAAATTCATGTTACACCCATTATAAAAATTCACAGTACCAATAGGGGTCAGTACAGTAACTGGATAAGCTGCATATAACAACACACTACTCTGGTTTGCTGCTGGTGTTTACGTAGCCCCCCCCCCCCGGGCCATTAGATGCTGCAAGTGGCTGAATTGGGCACATTACCAGTGTACTACACTGGTAATGTGCCCAATTATGTGTTAATGGAGTCTATGCCACAGATAAAAAAAAAAAATCGTAATCTACAAATAACATTAAAACAGGACTCGTAAACCAAGTAAGTAAAATTGAAACTTGATAAATTTACATCTATAAGGTGTTAAGTTATTGTTGTAATATCAATAAATTGAGGCACTGTCACAGATTTCATCTTCTACTGTCTAGACTTGTGAAATTAACAAGCTTGCCCTCAAAATTTACATTTGTGAACCAATACAAAGTAGTATGCAAACACCATGGACATTTCTTTAAAATCTTAAGTAACAATTGTTTATCCAACTTTCCTTGCAAACACATTTAAGAGTGCGTGGTAGCTAAAAAAATGCTGAAAACATCAATTTCTGTCTACGCTTTTTTCGAAGCCAATATGGATAAAATACTCAATGGCAATCCTAGATAATGGTTTTTGCCAACTTCATAAGTAAATATTTATCCAGAATTACTAATTCGTTACACGTGATCTCTTGCGCCGCAGTTAAATGAACGAGGTTCCGGTGTCAGAGATTGTGCCTCAGAAGTTCATAACACTGGAAACAATTTTGTTTAAAACGTTGGCTAAAACTACTGTCTAGGATTGCTATTGTTTAATTTTCGCAAATTGGCTTCAAGAAACGTA